>SKCR01041000.1:0-240076 GCA_019454045.1 Zanthoxylum bungeanum
TCATGCTGCCATGGGTGGGTTTCAATACTTTGTAACTTTTATCGATGATTTGTCACGATATGGTTATGTGTTTCTTATGAAACACAAATCGGAAACTTTCGAAAAGTTCAAAGAATACCGATTTGAAGTAGAGAAACAAACCGGAAAACTTTTGAAATGCCTTCGATCAGATCGGGGCGGTGAGTACATGAGCAGTGCAGTGAGTTCTGTTGGTTACTAGAAATTAGTCCCAGGAAAGATAAGCTTATGAAATACAAAAAAATGAATATATTATAATAAACTTGAAGCATGGCGGAATCATACTACAAAGCTTTTGTGATGAAAAGATGAACAAAGATTGAAGCTCCAAGATCCTTGAAGTTTCGGCCAAGAGGAGAAAAGAGTTGAAAGCTCCAAGCTTTGTGTATTCCAAGCTCCAAGGTGGTTTCCCTATCACCTCCTGATTCCTTGCTTGTGCTAGCAAAAATGGAGAATGAGAAAACAATTTTCTGCCTTGTTGGTTGCAGCTCACGGCGTGAGCAAGAGAAGAAGAGAGGAGAGTGTTTCACTTTAGATTTTGTTTCCTTTTGCATGCCAAAAAATGTGAATGACCAAGGAAAATGAAAAGTGAAGTGATATCTAATACCAAAAGAATTTTTTAATGCAAAAAAATCCTTCCAAAACCGTGCATGGCTTTCCCTCCAAAATGAATCCATCATTTGCTATCATTACCATACTGAGATTAGAGACAATGCATCATCCCTTAAAGGTGACTAGATACATCACTATCTATTCGTATTAAGTAATGAGATATCACTCGATTCAAAATACGAATGTGTCCGCAAGCACTTTCGGGCTCGGTTTCGTAATTCCAAATTAACGAATTTCCGTCGCGACGTGAATTAAATAATTACGCCTTGCGAAATTACTATTCAGTTCGCTACTGAATTAATTCTAAATTAATTCGTTTGCCCGAATTAAAATCCGATTTTTAATTCCGCGTCGAAATCTAATTTCGTTTAATAATATATCGAATATATTATTTTATCGATTAATTCCAGATTAATCGATCTCTCTCTCTCTCCTAATAAGGCATTTTATCCAAGATAAAGTTCTCCGTTATTAATCCAAGATTAATAAAGTTCGAATCAAACATCATAGGTGAATCTTCAGAAAGCGACCCAAGAGATCTCCGGATATGTTGGCAGTAAAAACGGTCGTGGATAATCCAAACAAGTACGTACCTCGTACTACGTTTTTACCGATTTACAAGACAAGGTTGGCTTCTAGCAAAGCGCAATGCCTACCCAATTCTCCAGAATATTCTTACTGGAATATTATCTATATCAAGCGTAGTATACCGTAGTATGCGTACATCGATCCAGTATCGGACGATCACATGTTAGGCCTGGGGCTGGAAATGTGTCTGCCCCGTACGAAACATATATCGGCATCAAGCAACTAGTCTCTTTAAATCGGGCAATACTGACCTAGTCATATTGTCCCGATGGTTGCAACCTTTATAGAGCACTAGTTCTGTATCCTGCGTGATCATCAACTCCATATGTCTGAAGTGACACTTCCATCTTGACATCACACCCAGTGCACTACGATTCCTGATAAACCCAGAAGAGGTGAACACAGAACCAGTTAAGGTCCCCCAACCACCAAAACAAAGTTTACCTATTGTCGCAATACTAGCGATGCAAGTCTCAGGTTAAGACCATATACAACCTACCCTGATGCGGCCTCCCATAGACACGCAGACATATTACCAATGGGATTCCGCGGGGTCTATCCAGAGCGAAGCTGTTTCCGTACCATCGGTAAAACACAACCTCCTATCGCACTTGCATAAGTATCAATACTTAAATATATGAGAACTATGCCGTTGTGCCCTCACAACATGCACAAGTGCAATACTAGTCTATTCCGCATTATCGATGTCCGATCTCGATAATACTCCGACTAGGGATATTTAATGATTTAAACCTTTATGTATTGATACTGTCTCATATCATCTCAATACGGAATTAATCATATGGACTTTCGCCATTTATATATCAAAGTAAATAAATAAATTACAAACGGCAAAAGGCAATTTCATTATCACATAGTTAATTTTGTACAATAATACAATATCATTTACAAAACAGTGACGCTATGGGTCATAATGTCTAACAAGTTCGTGAGTTATTTAAAAGAGAATGGGATTCTCGCTCAGTATGCTCCTCCAGGCACTCCTCAACACAATGGTGTTTCGGAGAGGAGGAATCGAAATTTATTAGATATGGTTCGATCGATGATGAGTTTTACTGATCTACCAATATACTTATGGGGCCATGCTCTAGACACTGCCGCTCACCTTTTGAACAAAGTTCCATCGAAAGCCGTTCCGACTACTCCGTATGAGTTATGGACTGGAAGAAACCGAGTCTTAAGTATGTTAAGATTTGGGGTTGCCCTGCCTATGTAAGAGTTACACAGCGGGATAAACTTGCACCTAGAGGGTACAAGTATCGATTCATTGGATATCCTAAAAATTCCATGGGATATCAGTTCTATGATCCCGAGAACCGAAATGTCTTCGTTGCTCGAAATGCAACTTTCTTAGAAACACAATTTGTGTTAGAAAGTGCAGATCATAGAATGATTGATTTAGATGAAGTCAATCAAAGTAACATTGAATCGACGATAGAACCAGAAGTTCAAGAAGATGAGATACCTTTGACACAACCACCTCGTAGGTCACAAAGGATATCGAGACCCCCTGTCAGGTACAGGACGTCATCTAATGATACACTTGATGTTTTCTTAATTGAAGAAAAAGATCCTTTAACTTACAGAGATGCGATGTTAGACATCGATGCGGAGAAATGGCTGGAAGCTATGAAATCCGAGATTGCCTCAATGCATGATAATCAAGTCTGGGACTTGGTTCCGCTTCCCGACGGAATGTTCCTATCGGTTGTAAATGGGTTTACAAGAGGAAGCGGGGGCCCGATGGAAAGGTTGAAACCTTTAAGGCCCGACTAGTTGCAAAAGGATATACTCAGAAATCAGGTATTGATTATGAGGAAACCTTTTCTCCTGTAGCCATGCTTAAGTCAATCAGGATTTTATTAGCTATTGCCGCACACTATGATTATGAAATTTGGCAGATGGATGTGAAAACGGCTTTTCTGAATGGAAATCTTGAGGAAGATATCCATATGGAACAACCCGAGGGATTCGCATTCGCCAAAGATCCTAATCTGGTATGTAAGCTTAAAAGGTCTATTTATGGACTTAAACAAGCTTCCCGTAGTTGGAATCTTCGTTTTGACGATGTGATCAGATCGTCTGGTTTCATTAAGAATGGAGAGGAATCCTGTGTCTATAAAAAGGTTAGTGGGAGCATGGTAGTCTTCTTAGTGCTTTATGTTGATGATATACTTATTATTGGAAACGATATAGGTATGTTACAATCTGTCAAAGCCTATCTCAGTAAGAATTTCTCCATGAAGGATTTGGGAGAGGCCTCTTATATACTAGGTATAAAGCTTTATAGAGATATAGCAAGGAGGTTGATAGGACTCTCTCAGTCCAAGTACATTGATTTGATCTTAGAAAGGTACAAATTTGTTGACTGTAAGACAGTTAATGTGCCTTTCAAACATGGTATTCATCTGTCTAAGAAAATGTGTCCTAAGATAGATGATGAAAGGGCTAAAATGCTTAGCCAGCCTTATGCTTCCGCTGTTGGTAGCATAATGTATGCCATGTTATGTACTAGACCTGATATCAGCATGGCTATAAGTGTTACAAGCCGTTATCAGTCTGATCCGGGTCAGGACCATTGGATGGCTGTGAAACATATCCTGAAATACCTTAAGGGTACAAAGGATAAGTTTTTCATTTATGGAGAAAATGACTTACAGTTAAAGGTTACACGGATTCAGATTTTCAATCTGATCCAGATGATAGAAAGTCTACATCTGGGTTTGTGTTTTCTCTCAATGGCGGTGCCATTAGTTGGAAAAGCACTAAACAGGGTTCGACTGCTGATTCCACCACCGAGGCAGAATACATTGCTGCTTCAGAAGCTGCAAAGGAAGCTGTCTGGATCAAAAAGTTCGTTGCGGAGCTTGGAGTAGTCCCATCTATAGTAGATCCTATTTCGTTATTCTGTGACAACAATGGTGCGATAGCTCAAGCCAAGGAACCTCGCGCTCATCAGAAATCTAAGCATGTGGAACGAAAGTATCACATAATTAGAGAAATTTTGGCTAGAGGTGATATTGTAGTTTGTAAAGTACGAACTGAAGAAAATGTAGCGGATCCACTGACTAAAGCCTTAACTCCTAAGGTGTTTGAGAAACACGTGGAGTCTATGGGTATTAGATACCATCGTGAATGGCACTAGATCAAGTGGGAGTGTTGAAAATGGTGATCGAGCACCATTCACTTTTTGTAGAAATATTTGATATTTATGCAATATAATATTTATTTTATCATGGTTATTTATTTATTAATATGGTAAAACTCTTACTTTATTTATATAATGTAAATCTAATTGTTAGATTACTCTAAGAGTTAGAGATTTCGAGTTACACTCGGAACCTTATATGAATTTAGTAAAGACCCGAGAGTTACAACATATGGTGATATAGTTGCAAGAGTTGCAAATGGTGTTGAGAAATATCACGCATTCTCTCGAATATAAATTATTCATAGTCTAGATATATTGACATGGGTCGGTCATTATATTGGTAAGACTAGTGCATTGTCTATATATGTAATGGACATATGGTTTGTCTCAACAGACTGTGAGCTTAGCGGAAGTTCGTATAGAAATGCAGATATTCATTAGTTGAATGAATGTTGAATTAACTCATAAAAGATGACTAATAGATATTCCATAAAACTGTCAATAGTTATCTTTTCGAGTTGAGTAGTTATTGTGGTCCTTTGACTTGAGACACCACGGTGGTCTTGTGAGTGATCCTCTGTGCCTGATACCATGCATGTCAGAGACCTTTCATGGTCTGGCCTCTGGATGACTGTTAGGTATAGACCGATGCTCACGAAGATCGGTGTGTGTTAATATGAGGATTCGTCAGTCCATATGGTTGGATTTTGTTTCCAGAAATTTTAGAATATATTCCGGAAATCTTTTGGCCGAAAGTTCGTTGAAGAAATTGTTTCTTTGACATTATAAATAATATTCAAAAGAGTTTTGCTATATTATTTATTAATGGAATATAAGGATGAAAAATTTCATATATTGAGTAGATAAGGTTTTGACAGTATAACTATAACCTTACTCAATTGGAAATAGAAATGACGAAGGGATTATACATTAGCGTTTTAACCTCGACTTGTATGGTTCGACGTGTCGTGTTGTTTAGTCATGATTTGTAGGTGGACAGGCCTTCATGAAATATATATATAAGTATATGAGATATATATGTATATATATAAATAACAACCGAACGTGAGCCTAGAGAGTTCCATTATATTGAGTTTACTCGTTGAGCACTAGGGCGACCTTTCGTCAAATGTTGACAAAATATTTTTGGGTTTTTAGGATTAAATTGTTTAATCTGATAATTCATGAGATGAATTGAATTAATTAATTTTATATCAAGAGTTGATATAATTTTTATTGTATAATAAATGTAAATTTGATTTACATTAAATTAGTAATTATTTTGTGAAATTAATTTAATTGTTAAATTAATATATAAAATTAGTTACTTGGTTTATACAAATAAAGGTTTAATTAATTAAAGTAACTTTAGTTAATGTAATTGAATGTTTTTAGTTAAAGTAACTAAATATTTTAATTGCAGTTTAGTTACCTTGGTTGGTGAGATAATTTAACTATGGTTGAGTTATTTTTTTTTTTGAAACAAAGTGGTGTAGATAAAAGATGCTTCTTACCTAAACGGTTTTGTTTTGTTTTTTCATTATTTTAATTTAATACAAACAAAAACTTTTTGCTCATTTTTATAAGCCACTGCCGTAAAACCAATTGAAGAAATAGAAAAGAAGAGTTTTTTTTTCTTTCTTGCTTTTGCTCACTGCTTCTCACTCTCTGCCGAGCAAACACAGAGAAAGAATTGGTTTTTGCTTTTCAAAATCAAGCCTATAATCTCACCAAATATTACCCTCCATATAATCAAGTCCATGGAATTAATCCCTAAGTGTTAAGGGTTAATTTATGTTCTTGAGGTTTTCTTTTCCTAGGGTTTTAAGAGTTAAAATTTGGGGAAAAGTTGGTTGCTATTCTTGAGTGATCATCAAACCACCTTTTGATCACCAAGATTTGTTCTTGGAGAAGCTCAATTTGGTGGAGGAAGAAGAGATTTGAAAGGACTCAAAGCTTGGGGACTTGGAAAAGCTTGGATGCAACCCTTCACAAATTGGCAAGGATTGAAAGAAATTGTTGGTAAAATTTTAAAATTAATTTGTAATTTATTGATCAATCTTGATGAAAATTGTTGTGGATTTGTTGGATTAAAGGAAGCATGTTAGTGAGGAATTAGAAGCATTTGAGTGTTGAAAATTAGTATATAATTGATATGTTAATTTTGAATGCTTGGATTAATTTTTCAAGAGTTGGAAAATTATTTTGTATGCTTAAATTAATTTTTTCAAGTGTTGGAAAATTAATTTTAGTATGTTTGGATTATTTTCAAGTGTTGGAAATAATTAGGATGCTTAGTTTTAATTTGTCAATAGTTGATAAATTGATTAAAGTGTGTTGAAAATTTTTAAATGGACTTATGGTAACTTTAAACATGAAAATGTTTTAATGCATTGGAAATTTTAAGTTTGTAATTAAAAATTTTAAACCCACTTTATTTTAAGGATACGCACTGTAATCAACCATGCATTATGGAGATTGCTTCCTTCAATGAACATAGATTTTCATTAATTAATTCTTTTTGTGAATCCTTTTAAGCATTCACATTATTTGTCATGCCTAATTCATCTTGGATGAAATAGGTGGTACGAGGTGTTTTAAAGTTCACAACCAAAGGCGCAGAATTTGTGGATGGAACAGTAGAGGAATTCGGTTCAGTAATCCTAGCAACTGGTTACAGAAGTAATGCAAAATCATGGCTCAAGGTATGATAATCAAAGTTTGTCTCCAATTCTCCATAGAAATACCTTTCCCAATCCCTGTTTATAGTAAGGAATCTTATGCACTGAGTAGGACCTTTTTATTTGGTTGCAAGTAAATATTCATTTTTACAGTATGGTTTGTTTAGTGATCATTTTTAATACAGGAATCAAGCTTATTCAACCAAAATAATGATAATCCTGAAGACTCATTACCCAACAATTGGAAAGGCAAAAATGGAGTCTACAGTGTTGGTTTTACAAGGCAAGGTTTGTTGGGAGTTTCGATAGATGCACATAAAGTAGCAGATGATATAGCATGCCAATGGAACTCCGAGACAAGCCATTTGTGTTTTGACTCCCATGTAAATTAATTCTAAATTGCAATTGCTAAGGTTGCTTAATTGCTTTCTATAAGAGTGAGTTTAATTATACAGCCAACAACAAAAAGCCGGAATCAGTTTAGTTGTAAAGAGGGATAAAGTTTATGAAGTTCTACAAATTTAGATATTTTTATTATGTAAATTGTCGATATCCCATTCCAAAGCAGAAGCTTCCAATTTACTTGCATAATTGAAATTTATACTGCAGAAATTACCAAAAGGAAATATCTTCTTTGACCACAAAAATGAACCCATATAAAAGTAAAGTAACTAATAAGTTGCTCCAAGTGTGCAGGCAATGATCCAAAAATCTATGGCTTGCAATACCAAACAGATAATAGAATTATGAATCAGAACACTACATACCTGATCGCGATTTTATAAATTTATCACATAACCGCACGTATCGCTCAAGTAATATAATGACTATTAATGGAATGTCGAATCCACAGGGACTTAACATTTCTCTTATTAATACCAAGACTAACCTACTTAACTTAAACTAAACTATTAACAAGAAGAGTTGATATAATGATTTAAGTGAAGAGTAAATAAAAAGCAAATAACACACATTAGGAAACTTTATAGATAGAAAAACCTACGGTTGTAACTTCACCTAAGCATGCACTCAATGGGTTCAGACATTTTTCATTCAATTGGGTTGTAATTATTAACTATTAACCTATAACAATAAATTATTCACAAGTCTCTTTCGATGGTCAGATAAATATATTCAAAATAAATCAATTAACTATATGTCAATGTTAATTAAATTAAATCAAATTCACTAAGGTCAAGTTATAATATTGGCTACGCATGTCCTGCAAGTATATGTCTATCCTCTAAGGAAATTTATTCAAAGAATAAGATCACACACTCTTATTCCCATGACTAAACTAAATTCCCTCCATCGAGTTCCTAAGGATTTAGCAAGATTATTTTATTGTTGACCAAACAAATAAGAAATTAAATAACGAACCCAAAAGACACTACAAAAAATATGTCATTTAGCGTCGAAAATAATCGACGCCAAAAGTCAAACGTTCAACGCCAACAGTAAATAGCGTCGAAAAATTTCGACGCCACAATTAGATGCTACAATGTGGATGAAAACGACAATTAGCGTCGAAATAGAGATTGTCGACGCTAAAAACTCTTATTTTACGTCCAATATATTTGGATGACAAAATAAGAGTTCCCGATGTTATAGTTCATTTATTGTGACGAAATACTTCGACGCTAAAAATGAGACTTTTAGCGTCGCTTAATTTCGACACTAAAATTAATTTAAAAATAATATTTGTACACTTTTAGCGGTGAAAGTTAAACTGTTAGCATCGCCACATTCGACGCTAAAAATAACTTTTAGCGTTGAATATTTCGACGAAAAAAGTTAAAAAAAAATTAAAAATATTACATTACATAATTTTGCTCTAAAATATTCAATTTAATATTTTAAAAAATATTATTATTTCAAAAAAAATTCCTGATTAATAGCACAATTAGGAAATATTCTAATAATTATTTTATTATTATAATGAAAATTTATTTTTAAAAAATACATTATATATTAAAACTATCTGTTCTGAATGTTTATACAAATGGAAATAAAATTTATTGCTGCTGTAATGGGGGCGCTCGAGCATGATGCACCCCGGCCGAGTGAGGCCTCTAACATCTCCCGAAAAGCCCGTATCTGCTGGTCGAACTGCTCCAACTTCTTCTCGTGGTCCACCTTGACCTGTAGTAGCTTCTCCTTAGTCTTCTTCAGCTCGTCTTGGGTGGTGGCTAACTGCTCTCGAAGGCATGAGTTACTGTCCGAAGAAACAGTAGTGTGTGTAGATGACGTCAACTTATTACGAGTGTCAAGGCCGACGTTGTACGTCATCTGGTTCTTGAAAACCAATTGCGACAACTGCTCATCTGGTATCGGGTCGGACCTTGTCTCTTGAGTTTGATGTTGGAGCTCCACCATTTCATTCTGTTTAAAAAAAAATTAAGTTAATGTTAGAATTTGAAAAGAAAAAATTAAATTTAAAATAATTATTATTTTATTTTAAAAACTTAAACTTACATAGCAGCGTTCGGCTTCTTCATTGATCCATTTTTTTCTTCTCATTGTAATGCGTCACTCTGAAAAAATCTGGAAATGATTACACCTCACCTGTGTTACTCTGCTAAAAACATAAAATAACTGTATTATTATTCCACATTAGTAAAAATAATGAACTGTTAAATTTCATGTTATGATATATTTACCTCAGAATGTTCGGCACAATGTTGGATAAATGGCTTGGAACCTCCACGGTGGTTAAAACGCAAGTGACTTCGATTCTCCGCATTTGCGTGATATTTATTATGCATTTAACAACACTGTAAGTACCAAAAACAAAGAGAATTATAAATTTCTGTTTATTTTAAAATTTACCTCGTGTTTCTCGCTAGACCAAAGCGCACACAAGAATGTCCAGTATTGCTCCTCTAATAAATCAGGCTTTTGTTGTGGAGCATCCACTGATCAATGTTCGTCGAATATTAGTTTCGGGACTTTTGTCATGTAATCCTTATAACTTTTCCCCATGTGGTAGTCAATATACTGTTGGACATTAACTTTGGTAAGATCGAAGTCGAACCACTCCTACAGGAATAGCAACCAAGTAAAAATGAGTATAAAATAAAAATTTAAACTAACAAACAATATCGAAAACTTAATACCGTAAGGAAACTCACAAGTAGCTGAGGGAAGAGCTGGTTGATTTTCGTCTCCCACGTTATCTTTCTCCAAGAAACGTAGTTTTGGGGAGCTTCAAACCGAGCTGCAGCACCTATGGCTGTAGTAAACGCTGAATTATGTTTTCTGATTTGTCTTTGTCCATCATCTGATATCTCAATCCGGATACGGCCGTGAGCCTTAACATGCTTAACCAACCCCAGGCCACGGGTGCGTCCTCGAGCCTTCGCTGTACTCGAGTCAGCTGTGCTAGCAGAGACCCCAGCAGAGGCATTTGTCATTGCAGATGTAGATGGAGTCGCATTAGCCCGTATGCGATTGCCCGTGTCATCTGCAAAATAACAATTCCGACACTATCATTACACTTGGATTGCTCAATATAAATTATTAGATTCTAAAACCAACTCGTTTGCAAGTTTAAGAAGTCATTGTATCCGTGACTCTGAGTACAAGATTTCCGAGATCAAGAAACTCGCAAATGAATATGCTCGGCTGGACTCTTTTCTGGGTGTGATATCGAAGTGGGCTCAAACTCCAGAATAGCAACAATCTTAAGAAAAAATGCTATATGAAAATGATGAAGAACCAAGCAGGAAAGGCACCATATCAGCCACCAAATACCAACACAATCTTAAGAAAAAATGCTAACAATGGTAATTCTTAACATGTTTGAAATTAGAGAATGTTACATACGTATATGGCAATCATCGTTAGAGGATAATAAACAAATATAATGGTAAACAAAATCATCTAACATGTCAAGGGCAATATGCCATATTTATTCAACAAAATTGCGGTTAATAAAAAATACCAATTCAAAAATACAAGCACGAGTAAAATCTTAAATTTTTTATTAATACAAAACTCTGTTACAAAGAAACTACTGACAACACATAATATGTTTCTAATCCATTAAGATGGAGATCATTAACTGTTTCCTCTCAAGTCTAAACTCTAAAAAAACAAATGAGTTAAACAGATTAAAAACTGCAAAAGAATCATAATTATAATAACACGACGAATAAATAAACATACCCAGAATCAAAACTAAAGATCATTTATTAAAATAACTTATAAAGAATTAAATTTCAGTTTAAAAAAAAAGCCATAAAAATTTAGAGCAATACCCTCACAACAGCAGTGATATCCCTAAAAGGCGTCCTTGGGTACCAAGAAGGTAATACAGATCAGAGAAAATTGAATTTTTTTGTGTAGCAGAGAAGAATCAGGTGAAGCAGAGAAGAATGAGGGGAAACCGAATTAGGGATTTTAATAACCCTTTAGCGTCGAAATATTTTTATTTTAGCATCGAATAGTTCGACGCTAAAACTTTGGCGGCTAACAAAAAATTAGAATTTGTGTTTAGGGAAATTTAATTTTTACATTTAGCGTCGAACAACTTAATCGACACTAAAATGTTAGCATTTAGCGTCGATTACCTTATTTTCACGCTAAATGATAGACTTTTAGCGTCGATTTAGTTTTTCGACGCTAAATGTTAGAGTTAATAATAATAATAATATGATAATAATAATCTTAATAATAACAAAAACAACCATTCAACCATGATATAATAATCATTCAAAATACAAACAACAACCATTCATCCATAATGATAATAATTCAAAACAACTACCATCCATCCATTATAATAATAAAAATTATTCATCCATCACATCATATACTAACTAGATTAGTCACTATTATCTTCATTATTTGAGGATTCTTCACTGGACTCGAACTCATCTTACACAACACACTTTGTGCCCGGGTTCGTTTAATCCGATTAAACGAATTTTCCGTCGCGACGTAATTAAATCCAATTTAATTAAATAATAATGCAAAGCAAAACTATTACGAAAGTCGCCTACGAATTTAATTCCAAATTAATTAGTTCTCCCGAATTAAAATCCAATTTTAATTCCTCATTGAAATCCTATTTCAATTAATATATCCAATATATTATTTAATTGATTAATTCCAAATTAATCACATTCTCTCTTCTAGATGAATTTAATCCCAGATAAATTCTTGCGGCAATTAATCCCAGATTAATTTTCTCTCTCATAATTAATCTCAGATTAATTCTGTTCGAGTCAAATGTCATTGGTGAATCTTTGGGAAGCGACCCAAGAGATCCCTGGATATGTTGGCAGTAAATACGGTCATCGGACTATCCGAACAGGTGCGTACCCCGTACCACATTCTTACCGATTTACAAGAAATGGTTGGCTTCTAGCAAAGCACCGTGCCTACCCAATTCTCCAGAAATATTCAACGAAGAATATATAATCTGTGTCAGGCGTAGTATACAATGTATTACGTAATACGATCCAGTATCAGATGTCACATGCTAGGCCTAGGGCTGGAATTGTGTCTGCCCTGTACGAAATATATATCGGATCACTAACAACTAGTCTCTGTAATCGGATAATTATGACCTAGTCATACTATCCCGATAGCTGCAGCATTTAAGAGTACTAGTTATGTATCCTGCGTGATCATCATCTCCATATGACTAAAGTGATACTTCCGTCTTAACATCACACCCAATACACTACGGTTCTCAGTAAACCCAGAAGTGGCGTACACAAAACCTGTTAAAGCTCCGGACGACCAAAACCAAAGCGTACTAATTGTCTCAAGTATTAGCGATGCAAGTCTCAAGTTAAGACCACATACACATACCCTGATTCGAATTCCCATAGACACATAGTCATAATTCCAATGGGATTCCGAGGGGTCTATCCAGAGCGAAGCTGTTCCCAGTCCAACGGCTAACAGAACCTCATATCACACTTGCATAAGTATCTAATACTTAAATATATGAGAATTATGTTGTTAAGCTTCCATAACGCGCACAAGTGTAATACTATTCTATTCCGTATTATCGATGACCACTCTCGATAATACTACGACTAGGGATATTTAATGATTAAACCGTTCATGGATTAATACTGTCTCATATCTTATTAATCCGGTACTAATCATATGGACTTTTTTCATTTTATAGATCCAAGTAATCCAATTACAAAATGATATAATAGCAATTTCTTTTGTCACATAGTTAATTTGTACAAAAACACCATGTTTTTTACAAATAGTGATGCTATGGGTCATAATTGTCCAACAATCTCCCACTTGGCTCATAGCCAATCACTCAAGTATCTAACACCTGAACTATGTACATGTCGCTCAAACTCTTGCTGAGAAATAGCTTTCCTCAGTGGATCTGCAATGTTATCATCTGAAGAAATATTTTCGATCTTCACATCGCCACGATGTATGATCTCACAAATCAGATGGAAACGTCGAAGTACATGCTTGGATCGTTGATGAGACCGCGGTTCCTTAGCCTGTGCTATAGCCTTGTTATTGTCACAATACAAAGGTACGGGCTCATCCGCTAACAGAACTACCCCTAATCCAATTAGGAATTTACAGATCCAAACTGCTTCTTTTGATGCCCCAGCTGCAGCAATATATTCCTCTTTTGTTGTTGAATCGGTAATAGTCTCTTGCTTGGAAGATTTCCAGCTCACTGCTCCGTTGTTCAAACAAAATATGTACCTCAATTGTGACTTTGAGTCGTCTTTATCGGTTTGGAAACTTGCATCGGTGAACCCAGTCACCTCAAGTTCTCCATCTCCATAGACTAAGAAAGCACCATTAGTTAATCTAAGATACTTAAGGATGTTCTTAAGAGCAATCCAGTGACCATCACCTGGATCGTCATGATAGCGACCGCACATGCTCAAAGCATACAGACATCATGTCGCGTATATATCATGGCATACATGATCGATCCGACTGCGGAAGCATACGGGATCCGACTCATGGTATCTCTTTCATCTGGTGTTTTAGGACACATGTCCTTAGATAGAGAGATGACATGTGACACTGGAAGCAGCCCCCTCTTAGGCTGATCCATGTTGAATCTCTTCAACACTTTGTCAATGTACGAGCTCTAGGAGAGTCCAAGAAGCTTTCTAGATTTATCCCAGTAAATCCTTATTCCCAGAATAAAGGCTGGTTCTCTCTGGTCTTTTATAGAGAATTTTAATGAAAGCCAAGCTTTCACCAATTGTAGCATGGGAATGTCATTTCCTAAAAGCAATACATCATCAACATATAGGACAACGAATGTCAGTGCGCTCCCACTAACCTTCTTATATACACAAGAATCATCTTCGTTTTGAATGAAACCATATTCTTTTCTGATCTTATCAAAACATTGGTTCCAAGAACGCGATGTTTGCTTCAATCCATAAATGGATCGATTTAACTTGCAAACCTTGTTTGCATGTTTTGGCACGACAAAACCGTTAGGCTGTTGCATATAAAAATCCTCCAAAAGGTTTCCGTTAAGGAAAGCGGTTTTGACGTTCATCTGTCATATTTCATAATCGAAATATATAGCAATAGCAAGCATTATCTGAATGGATTTAATCATGGCAACTGGTGAAAAAGTTTTATCGTAATCGACACCATGTCGTTGACGATACGCTTTTGCTACAAGCCTAGCTTTGTACGTTTGTATATTGCCATCTATGTCTGTCTTCTTCTTGAAGACCCATTTACAACCAATAGACTTAACGCCTTCTGGTGCATCAACTAGTGTCCAAACTTGGTTGGTATACATGGAATCCATTTCAGACTTCATGGCATCTTGCCATAAAGCGGAGTCGATACCTTGTATCACTTCCTCATACGTAGCCGGTTCATCTTCCTCAATAAGATTAATATCTACATAAGGTGAGATCAGAAACCCATACCTCTCAGGTTACTTTCTGAATCTCTCCGACCTACGCGGTTCTTGTGTATTAGAAGATTATGGAACAATCTCATCCATGATGAACTGCTCGTGTTCCGTGAGGGGGTCGGTGCCAGGAACAACATCACTCAGATTATCATCAAGTTCTACTTTCCTCTCACTTATTACTGCATCTATGAATTCCTTTTCGAGGAAAACTACATGAAGAACAACAAATATTTTATTCTCTTGTGGGTTGTAGAAGTAATATCCTTTGGTTTCCCTAGGATAACCTACAAATAGGCACTTATCCGATTTGGGTTCTAGTTTGGCACCATCCAAACGTTTAACATATGTCCAACATCCCCAAATCTTCAGGAATGTGAAACCTGGTTTCTTTCCTGTCCAGATTTCATATGGAGTCTGTCCAACAGACTTTGACGGAACTTTATTCAAAATAAGTATTGCATTATTCAATGTGTATCCCCATAAGGAAATTGGTAGCTCAGTGCGACTCATCATTGACCTTACCATGTCCAACAAAGTTTGGTTTCTCCGTTCGGACACACCGTTCAATTGAGGTGTTCCGGGAGGAGTCCACTGTGAAAGAATACCATATTCTTTCAGGTAATCGAGAAACCCATTGCTCAAGTATTCTCCACCACGGTCTAACCGCAATGTTTTAATACTTTTACCGGTCTGTTTTTCTACTTCGTGTCGAAACTCTTTGAATTTCTCAAAATTTTCCGACTTGTGGTCATAAGATACACATAACCATAACGCGATGTATCATCCATAAAGGTTACGAAGTATTCATATCCACCTCTAGCCTGGCTAGACATGGTCCCGCATACGTCACTATGAACGAGGGCTAACAGTTCGGTGGCACGTATACCTTTACCGCTAAAAGGCATTTTAGTCATTTTTTCTAATAAACAAGATTCGCAGACGTCATATGAATTAGGATCAAATTCGTCTAAGTATCCACTCTTCGAAAGTATGGATATACGAGTCTTGTTAATATGTCCCAGATGACAATGCCACAGATAAGTTTCATCTGTGTTACTCAGTTTGAGCCTTTTATTTGTCATGTTATATGTTTGAGATTCATTTATATTCAAAATATAAAGACCATTATTAACATCTACTGTACATATCAAAATATCATCTTTATATACAAAACACCCAATGTTTCTGAATACAAAGGTATACCCACATTGGGTTAAACAAGATACAGAGATGATGTTTCTAGTTAAATTAGGTACAAAATAACAGTCACCTAATGTAATTACATGCCCCGAGGGCAGGTTCAAAACATAGGTCCCAACGGCCAAAACAGCGACTCTCATCCCGTTTCCGACTCGCAGGTCGATCTCTCATGAAGACAGTCTCCTGCTAATCTTCAGATCCTGCACATCAGTACATATGTGAGTACCAAATCCAGAATCAAAAATCCAATTTTTAAAACTAGCAATGGATATGTTTATTTCAATATCAAATATACCTGAAGTCGGAGCCTTGCCCGCCTTCACTTCCTTCATTTGTGCCTTGTACTCACGGCAGTCACACTTCCAGTGACCCCGTTTGCCACAATGTAGGCAGACATCTTGGGATTTGTCCTTAGTCTTCCCAGAAGCCTGTGATGATTTGGCCTTGCCTTTTTTCTTCTTTTTCTTCACACCCCCAGAAGCCTTCGGCCAAGCCTTGGCCTTCTGGGATGTTGAAGTAAGATGCGCCTCGCGCTTCTTGCCCTTCAGAAGCTTTTGCTCGGCCTCTTTCAGCAATTGTTGGGTTTCAATCAAGTCCCAATGATCATTTATAAAGCATAAACGAGTATGAATACAACCAAAAAAGGTGCAGAAAAACTCACATTGATCGGTAGAGATGCAACAAAGATCAAAAACGCACTGCACTCCCTTGCTCAGCAGTGGGCTGCGCAAATGGTGGACTGCTCGGTGTGGGGGCTGCTTCCTCCTCCAAGAATCGGCCATGGGTGATCCTACATGGAAGCTCCAAGCTCCAAGCTTCACAAAGTGATTCCTTGCTCACGAAATCACTTCCCTAACACCTTTGTATGCCTCCTAGAGTGTGTTAGCACTTGATGATTTGCCACAAATCATCATTTTCCTCCTTGTGTTTCACGGTGAAACTGAAACCAGAAGAAGAAATGTGGCAGTTTTGCCGAGAGAGATGAAGAGCAATTTTTTGCTCCAAAATGCCCTAAACCGTAAAAGATAGAGAGAATGAGTGGGAAATAAAAAAATTGTAAAAGGGTTTTTATAATTTCCAAAATTATTAAAACCATTTACCATTTCTTTAATTTCCAAAAAGGCAAACATTAAATGCTCGTCAATCACCACAAATCAACTCACATCAATCACTCAAATGTCACATCACTCAAAGTGACATGTGATTTGACGCTTGATATGACTTGCGATTTGACGCTTGATTTGACTTGCGTGCCGCACTCGAATTTGAAATGCGAATGCGCTTGCAAACAATCCCGGGCTCGGGTTAGCTAATTCCAAATTAACAAATTTTCCGTTGCGTCGTAATTAAATGATTACGCCTAGCGAAATCACTCTTCACGTCGCTAACGAATTAATTCTAAATTAATTCGTTCGCCTGAATTAAAATCCAATTTTAATTCCGCGTCGAAATCCAATTTCGTATAATATATCAAATATATTATTTTACCGATTAATTCCAAATTAATCGTTTTCTCTCTTTAATTGATATTTTATCCCATATAAAATATCTCCGTAATTAGTCCCAGATTAATTTTCTCTCTTATTAAATAAATCTCAGATTAATTAAAGTGCGAGTCATACGTCATCGGTGAATCTTTGGGAAGCGACCCATGAGATCCCCGGATATGTTGGCAGTAAATCGGATCGTCGGACTATCCAAACACGTGAGTACCTCGTACTACGTTTATACCAATTCACAAGACAAGGTTGGCCTCTAGCAAAGCACCATGCCTACCCAATTCTCCAGAAACATGCTTACAGGAATAATCGATCTATATCAGGCGTAGTATACGTGGTATTGCGTATTTCGATCCAGTATCGGATGATCACGTGCTAGGCCTAAGGCTGGAATCGTGTCTGCCCCGTACGAAGCACATGTCGGATCTCTGGTAACTAGTCTCTATATCAGATAAACATGACCTTGTTATTTTATCCCGATGACTGTAGTACTAAAGAGAACCAGTACCGTATCCTACGTGACCATCAACTCCATATGACTGGAGTGACACTTCCGTCTTGACATCACACCCAACACACTACGATTCTCAATATACCCAGTATTGGCGTACACAGAACCGGTTAAAGCCCTGGACGACCTCAACCAAAGTATATTGATTGTCGCAAGTATTAGCGGTGCAAGTCTCAGGTTTAGACCAAATACACCTATGTAACATCCCGCCTAAGCCAGGATGCTACCGGCAGGAGACAGGCTAATCCTGACTCCATAAGCCTCTGAATCTGATGAAATTTCGGCATGACCTTCGCTAAAAGTCATGAAACCTAGATCAAGTCCAGCACCTCAATACAACCTATTGGGCCCGACACTAATAATATACACCAAATCAATAAACTCAAGACATAATAATTGGGCTCCGTGCCCGAAAATACGTATAAACAAAAACTTTTACAAACTTTAAACTTATACAATACAAATCCTTTACAACTAGACTCATAAACAATTGACTCCATTTCCCCCAAGACCTGGTGACTGGCTGACTGCAACGCTGCTATCCGGCTCCCCAAGCACTGAAAACTGTGGTCGACCGATCGGGTCACCAACCTGCAAAACTCAAACACTGTTGGGTTGTGAGTCATAAGACTCAGTAAGTAACTATGCTCATTCCTTGAGCGTCAAGCACATGCAAAGTCTGGGTCATGTTTCTGTATTAACCTGCGATGCCTATGTGATCATGCAAATATAAATTAAGTTTAATCTAAATATTGATTCCAATCCATTTAACAATCATATTACTTTATCACTAATCCTCTATATCTGACTACACACATACTCTAAATCATGTTTCTTATCTATATCTTCAACATCCATAACAGACATCAAGTTTCTATTTTACTAACTATATATCGAAATCCATCACACTTCTGTTGCGCTACTCTGATTTTTCTCTTTACCTTCCTGTATACTATGTGCTAATCTAGATTAGGCAATTATAATAACTTCCTTACTCTTTCTATTTTGAAATATCATCAAATCAATTATATTAAAACATTATTTTTGTCAAACATTTAATCCACTACCACCAACCATGTATACATGCATATGTTACTAAATCATCATGTTATAACATCTTTACAATATGTTCTTTCAAAGTGAGCGTACAACTCATACAGTCATCAATAATGTATATGCATTTAACTAAAATCATGATATCATGCACTAGTATTTAACACAATGTTACTTCTATATGAATATACCTCACACAGATATTAACCATATATACATATTAATGCAATCATGCCATTATACATTTATGCCAAACTATATGCATAATAGTAATTTATACTCTACTCTCGCATGTCATACTTTTAGAAAAATACTTTTTGGAAATCTCTTCCGAAAAACTATTTTCTGAAAACTGCTTTCTGAAACCCTTATAAAACCTGTCTTTCTGAAATACTGTTTTCTAAAAACTGTTTTTGAAAACTGTTCATCTGAAATCTGTTTCTGAAAACTGAAGTCTGTCTGAAATCTGTATCTCTGAAAACTGAATCTCCGCCCGTAGGCACATCTCCGCCCGAAGGCGCATCTCCGCCCGTAGGCGCATCTCCGCCCGAAGGCGCATCTCCGCCCAGGAATATACCATCTGAGCGCTGAGGATCTAGAGGCGTCCCCCCAGTCCTCCACATGTGCACATGTGTCTAAATCCGTCAATTCCAATTAATGTACAGCTGGGATGGGTCAAATCCCAAATCCCGAATCCATATGATATCCGTCAATTCCAACTGAATCTCAAGTTACATACTAGGGTGAGTTTTTCCCTCATGCCCCGAAAAACATAAATCATGTTATGTACCTCAAAACTGTAAAATATTTTATGAAATACATTTTTCTTCAAAGACATTTAAAACTTTTCTTTAAAACAATTTGAATCTTTAAAACATTGTTAACTTTAACTCAACTTCTAAAAAAAATAATAACACATATATGCATACTTCTATCTTATGCTTCCATTTATACTTATCATTATATTGTCATATATACACACGCATTCACTTTTGCATACTTATTACACATGGAAATCACTCGTATACATGCATACTCTATGAATAAAAGACATATGAATTCTATTTTTATTATACATTCATTCTAAATTTTTCTTACCTTTTGTAGGCCAATAATATCATCAACATAATCTGCACACATCACTTATGCTCTTTTATATTATAAACTGTCACAGCTTTTAGGTACTTAAAATCTAATATGAATTTTACACTCACCATATCATATAACCAAATTTCAAATTAGTAAACTTAATTACTAGAAAAAGACATTCAACCGCAATTTACTTTTATACCAACTCATTGGTTCTATAATATATTCATGAATAGTTGTAAATTAATAAAATTTCACTTTTATACATTAGGGGCTGATCAGTTTCTGCTTTACTAGAATCAGACTCGGATTTCTGGGGCTGACCAAGCCTCTGAGCAGAGTCTGGTCGGGTATTAAGTTTCTAGAGTCTGATAAAACTCTCAGGTCATGATCTGGTTTGGTCCCTAGATTATCAGGGCCTGTGTTACTTTCTGGATCCGGGTCTAACTCAATTACACCATGTTAGGGTCTACCAGGGCTTCCTGATCAAAGTCTGATTAGGTTCTTAATTATAAAGGTCTGAATCATTTCGCTAAGCAGTGCCTGAATTAATTCCCTAGGCAGTGCCTGAATTAATTTGTTATCAGGGGCAGAGGCTTATTAAGGCATAGGCTATTCAGGCACTGAGTCTGAACAGTAGTATGGTCTGAATAGACTTTAACTTTGTCTCTCATGATCAGGGTCAGCAAAGAGGTCGTTTTAGAAACTTAATTGGGGTTATTTTTAAGCTAACTCAGGGCCTATCAAAATACCCAACTCTAGCCTCATAGTCAAGGTCTGACGTCAGGGGCTCAGATCTGAATTAGGCTTCAAATTCAGGGAATGTTCATTATTTACTGGTAATCATCATTTCTACTGCTCACACATCCTCATAAAGGCTCACTAATTTCAACCTCTGTTTATATTCACAATCTCATATAATCATGCTCAGGCTCCATACATACAGGCTGCTAAAATTACATCTGTAAACACTAATTATGGCCATATATCCATACTAACATTTAGATCATATTCACATGGCTTAACACCTAACATTCTTCTCTGTTATATCTACTAATAGCCATACCCAATTGCAAGCTTCTGTTTCCAGAATCCAAATAAACTTACAACATACATCTGAAGACATTGTTTAAACTAAAGGATTTCATTTTCTGTTATATCATTACTATATAAGTTCAATGCAAGTTTTCAATGCTAAAACCAAATTGAATTCTAAAACACAACAATACACATAAAGACTAAATTCCAGTTATCACACAACACACACCATCAATCATATATAAATAATTTGATCCATATGTTATCAACTTAATTTCGTTAGCTATATATAGTTACATTGTCATCCTTCTTGTATCTTATTCTATCTTTACACTTTTTCTCTCTTTATCTTTATCTCTTTGATTATCACATAACCCTAGGGTGTTTCTGCAGCACCCCCAGACTCAACTAAAGCTACTATCAAAATTCCCAAAATTCTAGGGTTTGATGCCGTTTCTTCTTTTTCATCCTATCAAATTAATTCTTTTAATTCAACATATTTCTTCTGCTTCCATACTAGATTACAAAGTTTAAATCATTTTTAACAAAAGAATGCATAACATAGTGTACTTACCATTTCCTACCTCTGCTCAATTCTTCTTCTCTGTTTTTCTCGGTCATTCTCTCTTTCTTCTCATCTTTCTCGGATTTTTCCTCTCTTTCTCGGTCTGCCTCCCTCGATCAGCTCTCTCTTTCTCTCTTTCTCTTCTATTCTCACTCATTCTCGGTCTTTCTCTCAACTTCTCTACTTCACTTTCTCGGCTTCACTCTCAATCTCTCTTCGCCTTCACTATTTTGGTCTCTGCTTATTTTTCTTCTCTCGATCCCTCTCATCTTTCTTCTGTTCCGTCTCTCGTCTCTGCTCTCCTCTTTCTTTCGTCTCTGTGTGTGTGTGTCTTTCTGATTTCGTGTGCGTGTGTAAGCTGTGTGTTTTATTATTGCGTGTGTGTGTAATATAATACACGTGTGTGTAGAAGAATCTAGGGTTATTTGTATTTGGTGTGGCAAATTTCTGTTAGGTCCCTCAAGTCTAATTATTATTGCCTTATACTAATTTCTCTATAAAAGTCCCATTATTTAATAAAAAATTGACATCGCGTTCGGTTGCGGCCTCACGCGCGAAAAATATAATTCACGCTAATATTCTAAAATAACCCGGGATGTTACAACCTACCCTGATTTCATACTTCCATAGACACATAGTCATACTACCAATGGAATTCCGAGGGGTCTATCCAGAGCGAAGCTGTTTCCCGTACCATCGGTGAAACACAACCTCCTATTACACTTGCATGAGTATCTTATACCCAAATATACGAGAACTATGTCGTTATGCCCTCATAACACGCACAAGTGCAATACTAGTCTTTTACGTATATATCGATGTCCAATCTTGATAATACTCTGACTAGGGATATTTAATGATTTATCCTTCGTGGACTGATACTGTCTCATATCATTCTCAGTCCAGGAACAAATCATATGGACCTCCTATCATTTATATATCTAGGTGATCTAATCACAAATGATAAGAGTGCAATCTGGTTGTCACACAGTTAATTTGTACAACAACACCGTGATCTGTACAAATAGTGACGCTATGGGTCATAATTGTCCAACAATCTCCCACTTGGCCTATAGCCAGTCACTCGAGTGTCTACCACTCGAACTATGTACGGTTCGCTCAAATTGCTGAGAAAAAGTTTTCGTCAGCGGATTTTCATGAATATCATCTGATGCGATTTATTCGATCATCACATCGCCATTTATTCGATCACCACTCGAACTATGTACGGTTCGCTCAAATTACTGAGAAAAGGTTTTCGTCAGCGGATTTTCATGAATATCATCTGATGCGATTTATTCGATCATCACATCGCCACGATGTATGATCCGAACGTATCAGATGAATATCGAAGTATTTATCTGGATCGTTGATGAGACCATTAATTCTTTAGCATGTGTTGTAGCCTAGCTCAGCTTCTAAAAGAACTATATCTAATCTAATTAGATATTTATCGACCCCAGAAGGCTTCTATTGGTGCCTCAGCTGCAGCAATAACCCACATTTATTGTTTATTCGGTAACAGTATCTTGCTTGGAAGATTCCCAACTCACTGTACCGTTATTCAAACTGTATAGTACCGTTTGCGACTTTCAGTCGTCTTTATCGGTTTAGGAAACTTCCAGTAGTGATCCCAGTCACTTCAAGTTCTCATCTCCAAGGTTTAAGACAGCATCCTTAGATCTCTAAGATACTAACGGATGTTCTTAATATCAATCCAGTGACTATCACTTGGATTGGCCTGTTTGTGAATCATATGCTCAAAGCGTATGAGACACTAGGTCGCGTACATTTTTCAATGAACGATTTCTCAGAGAGTGTTCTCGAAAGCCAAGCTTTCACCGATTGTTATTTATGGGAATATCATTTCCAAGAAATGACATGTCATCATTATTTATATAGGACAACCACTGTCAGTGCGCTCCCACTAACCCTCTTATATACACAAGAATCCCTTTCGTTTTGAATTAAATCATAAACCATTATGATTACATCAAAACGATAATTCCTAGAACCAATGCTTGCTTTAATCCAAACATGGATCGAATAACCCGCAAACCTTGTTTGCTAGTTTTGGTACGAAAAAATCGTCAGGATGTTGCAAACATCCTCCAAAAGGTTTCCTTTTCAGGAAAGTGATTTTGCGTTAAGCTGACATATTTCATAAATGAAACATGCAGCATTAGCAAGCATTATCCAAATGGATTTACCGTGGCAACATTTAAAAGGTTGAATCGTAATCAACACAATGTTGATAACGATACATTTCCGCTGAAAGCATAGCTTTACACATTGGTACGTTGCCATCCATGTACGTCTTCCTTGAAGACTTATACAGTACCCGTAGGCACAATGCCTTGCGGTATGTCAACTAGTATCCAAACTTGTTGATATACATGGAATCCATTTTGGACTCATGACACTTTGTCATAATAGGGAGTCGATACCTTGTATCACTTCCTCATACGTAGTCAGTTGGTATACCTCAATAAGATAGATATCTTTATGAGGTGAGATCAGAAACTCATACCCCAGGTTGTTTTCTAACTCTCTCCGACTCACGCGGTTCTTGTGTATTCGAAGATTAATGGTAATAGTTGCATCATTGATGAACTATTTATGTTCCATTAGGATTTGATGCCTAGAATAGTATTACTCCGATTTTCATCGAGTTTTACTATCCTCCCACTTACCACTGCATATCGGTATTCCTGTTAGGAAAACCACATGGCGAGTAACAATTACATTGTTCTCTAGTGAGTTGTATAATACAATACTTATGGTATCCCTAGGATAACCTACAATTGGCACTTATCCAATTTGGGTTTTAGTTTGGTATCATCCAAACATATGCCCAGCATACCCAAATTTTCAGGAATGTGAAACCCGGTTTCTTTCCTGTTCATATCTAATATGAAATCTGTCAAACAGATTTTAATGGAACCTTATTCTAAATAAGTTATGCACTGTTTATGCGTATCCGTTGAAGGAAATGGTAGCTCAGAGCGACTCATGATTAACCTAATCATGTCTAACAAAATTCGGTTACTCGGTTCGGACACACCGTCAAATTGACGTGTTCCGGGAGGAGTCCTCTTTTGAAAGAATACTTTACTCTTTCAAGTTTTTAGAAACTTATTGCTTAAGTAATTTTCATTACGGTCTTACCGTAACAGTTTAATACTATAGCCGATCTGTTTGTCTATTTCGTGTCGAAACTATAAAAGTTTCTGATTTGTGTTCTTCAAAAGAAACACATAACCATTACGCGATGCCACATCCGTATAGGTCACGAAATATCCACATATAGCCTAGCTAGACATGGGCCCGCTAACTTCACTATGAATTAGGGCTAACAGATCGGTGGCATTTACACTTTTACCAAGTAAATAGTATTTTAGACACTTTGCCCGATAAACTAGATTCGTAGACTTTATTTTATTGGAATCAAATATGTCCTAGTACCCACTCTTCAAAAGTGCGGATATACGAGTCTTGTTTAATGTGTCCCAGACAACATTGCCACTTTTAAGTTTCTCCCTGATCAAATCAGTTCGAGCTATTTGTTTATCATGATATACGTGTGAGATTTATTTATATTCTAAATATAAATTATGTTGTTCACATCTAATGTGTTTATCTTAATATCATATTTATATAATAAAACACTTTAATGTTCTAAAATATAAAGGTTCAATCCGCAACGGATTAAACACTGATATAAAGATAATGTTTCTAGTCAAACTAGTTATATTATAACAGTTTCCTAATTTACGTAAATACCCAAAGGGTAGTTCCTAAACTTAGGTATCTACGGTCAAAACAGCGACTTTCGTCCCGTTTCCGATTCGCAGATTAATCTCTATTGAAGTCAGTATCCTGTTCAAAACAGATTCTAAACATCAATACATATTTATGTACCACACTAAGTATTTAAATCTAATTTTAATACTAGTAGTGAACATAATTATGACAAACATATTTGAAGTCAGAGCCTTGCTCGTCTTCAATTCCTTCTTGGGATATGTCCTTTTATCTTCCCATAGGACTATAATGATTTAGCCTTCGCCCTTTTTCAATATTTCAGAAGCCTTTGGCCAAGCCTCGGGTTTCTAGAATATCAAAGTAAGGTGCGCCATGCGCTACTTGCCTAATTGCAAACTTTGACTTTATCTCCTTGAGAATAGTCATTAACTCTCAAAGAGTTTATTATTGCAATTTGTTTACTTCTAAAATCTAAGTATATATTTATGAAGATCCTTCAATTTCAATATTATACTTTAAGAATCTAATTCTTAGTTCTGATAAAGAAATTAAGGAGTCTATATGACAAGTATAATGGATTAAGCACTAAAGTTATCATTACATGAATATTCCAAATATCATGTTCCACTTATTAGCTTAACTCCAGACTTAGGCCTAATATGTTATTTTATCAAATAAACTAACTTATTATATTTCCAGGACCATCCTGAAATATATTCCCAATTAGAAAAATTAAGTCATTAAATACATTTTCCCTAGGATTATGTTTTAAATGCTAATCTTTCATTTTATCTTGATTCTAATAGTCCAACTATTTAATCAACGATTTGTGGTACTATGTATTATATTGATTATTATAGTCCAACTATACAATCAAATATAATTTAAATTAATTAACCTCAATTACATTGATTACTATAATCCAATTATAAAATCAACTGTAAATCGAAATTAATTAATTCAAATATATTGATTATTATAATCCAATTATATAATCAACTATAATACAGTCCAACTGATTATAAAAAACAACAATTTAAATATTAGTCCAACTAACATTTAATTGATATGACGAAATATTTGTGATTGAGCGCGTATGGCGAGTAATTGAACGAATATTGCAAATTCAATTCTTGCCTCCCATTATTTTTCGGCGAGCCTCTAACCCTCTGTTGAGTACTCGGGAAACCGTGTTTCCTAGTGGGCTAGGATCCCGTTAAATATCACACAATCTTGACTTTGGCCAACAAATTGTATGATAATTAACTAGGTAGATCTCTACGATCGATTGGATCCAATCCAATTCCTAGATCCGGTAGGGGAACATCCAAGTCCGAAACATATATCTTATATATGCCAATACATCCAATGTATTACCTAACCTTTTTCCTCTGAATCAACAAAGTCTTGGCTTTGGCACAACAAACTTAGTGATCCCAGTCAAGCGCGACCCATTGACCATGGAAAGCTTCGTAATCAATGTCGATGGACAAGAAGTGGTCTTGACTTTGGCCAACAAACCACAACTTGGACAAGACACTGATATGGAACAAAACCTTTGTGATTCAAACACATCTTCGACAGACAAAGGCCTTGACTTTGGCCAACAAACCAATGCCGTCTTAGATCTTGAGTAAGAATCACTCAATGGAAGGAAAAACGCTTAATATTATTTGAGGGTTTTTCGCGTGCAAATTGGCAACCAATTTATTATCTTTGTTAAGGTCAAATCATCATAGACCCTTAATCATGCATTCTAAACACATAATAAAGTGCGTATGTAAAAGTAATAATGATATGTGGATGGATACTTTACATTGATCCTAGATCAAATCTCTCTCATTCACTCTCCAGCTAGCACATGTATTTACTTCTACCCGTTACACTACACTTCTAAAGAAACCTCATTTACATTGAGGGGAATATGTGAGAAGAGAATACAAAGAAATAGGAGATAAGGCTGGACTCGCAGGTCCAATTAATAAATCAAATTTATTACAATTTCCAAAATCGCCCCACCCATCTAATATCCATCCGATATACATTATTCATGCATCACAAACATGTATTCATACAAGCATGTTATCAATCAATCTAATCAAATTAATTAATCTGATAATTAGTGATCATCCAATGTTCAAACAAATATTTGATTTTGTTCGAGTCAAACTCGTATTGCGAACACGTACTCAAAGTACGATTCTACGAATCAAATTAAATTACATAATTAAATCCAATTTAATACGCATTTAATTCTAATTCATTATTTAATTCCAAATTAAATATTACACTTTATAAAATAAACCTTTACGACTTAAATTCCGAATTTAATCGTTACGGATCTCAAAGGCCATTAATATCCAATATTAATTTAATTAAAGTCCAATGGGCTTTTATTAATTTCTTCTCAAGGCGTGAATTTTTGGTCAACTCGGGTTAAACCGAATAACCAAAATCCAATCCGGGAGTTACCCCATAAGCCCAGAAATTAATTTAGGTCCATTAGGCCCAATTAAACTTTAAATGTCCATTTAGTCGCATTTGGGCCTTTTGGATGCGATTTTGGGCCTAATTGGATCCAACCAATTTCGCCTAAACCCAACTTTTTACAACAAAGCCCAACAAGCCCAATAACAACTTTAAAAGCCAAATCCAATTTTAAGCCCAATAATTAAATTATAAAAATCCAATTTTATAATTCAATTAACCTAAAGTGCATAACATTATTAATTACCCAAATCAAAGTTTCCAAAACATCAAATTTGTCCAATTAATCATGCTTATCATCAATGAATCATGTCCAACATAATTTGATCAAAATCAAACCCAATTTCATGCTTCAAGTGTCTCGGCCAAAGAGGGAAATTATGCCCAAATCAAATTCAATCCAATTGAACCCAATCAAACATAAAATCAACATCCCCAAATGATTTCCAAGTCATCCAATGAACAAAAAATCAAAAAACCAAGACATTAGGGAGCTTGCATTTTCGGCCACAATGAACAAATTGGGGAAAATCAATCCAATTAATTTTTCAACAAATTGATTACATATAACTCTAAGTTATCCATATACAAGCATACTTAAACAAACAATTTGTCAAAATCATGCTTAAATCAAAAAGCCCCAAATTTTTAGTTAAGAACCCTAATTTTCGTTTTATGCCCAAATGGCTCAAGATACCATTGTTGGGTTTCAATCAAGTCCCAAGGATCATTTATAAAGCATAAAAGAGTATGAATACAACCAAAGGAGGTGCGTAAAAACTCACATTGATCGGTAGAGATGCAACAAAGATGAAAAACGCACTACACTCCCTTGCTCGGTAGTGGGCTGCGCAAATGGTGGACTGCTCGGCGTGGGGGCTGCTTCCTCCTCCAAGAATCGGCCATGGGTGATCCTCCATGGAAGCTCCAAGCTCCAAGCTTCACAAGGTGATTCCTTGCTCACGAAATCACTTCCCTAAAACCTTTGTATGCCTCCTAGAGTGTGCTAGCACTTGATGATTTGCCACAAATCATCATTTTCCTCCTTGTGTTTCACGGTGAAACTGAAACCAGAAGAAGAAATGTGGCAGTTTTTCCGAGAGAGATGAAGAGCAATTTTTGGCTCCAAAATGCCCTAAACCGTAAAAGAGAGAGAGAATGAGTGGGAAATAAAAATTGTAAAAGGGTTTTTATAATTTCCAAAATTATTAAAACCATTTACTATTTCTTTAATTTCCTAAAAGGCAAACATTAAATGCTTGTCAATCACCACAAATCAACTCACATCAATCACTCAAATGTCACATCACTCAAAGTGACATGTGATTTGACGCTTGATGTGACTTGCGATTTGACGCTTGATTTGACTTGCGTGCCGCACTCGAATTCGAAATGCGAATGCGCTCGCAAATAATCCCGGGCTCGGGTTCGCTAATTCCAAATTAACGAATTTTCCGTTGCGTCGTAATTAAATAATTACGCCTAGTGAAATCACTATTCACGTCGCTAACGAATTAATTCTAAATTAATTCGTTCGTCCGAATTAAAATCTAATTTTAATTCCGCGTCGAAATTCAATTTCGTATAATATATCAAATATATTATTTTACCGATTAATTCCAAATTAATCGTTTTCTCTCTTTAATTGATATTTTATCCCAGATAAAATATCTCCGTAATTAATCCCAGATTAATTTTCTCTCTCATTAAATTAATCCCAGATTAATTAAAGTGCGAGTCATACGTCATCGGTGAATCTTTGGGAAACGACCCATGAGATCCCCGGATATGTTGGCAGTAAATCGGGTCATCGGACTATCCGAACACGTGAGTACCTCGTACTACGTTTATACCGATTCACAAGACAAGGTTGGCCTCTAGCTAAACGCCATGCCTACCCAATTCTCCGGAAACATGCTTACAGGAATAAGCGATCTATATCAGGCGTAGTTTACGTGGTATTGCGTATTTCGATCCAGTATCGGATGATCACGTGCTAGGCCTGGGGCTGGAATCGTGTCTGCCCCGTACGAAGCACATGTCGGATCTCTGGTAACTAGTCTCTATATCGGATAAACATGACCTTGTCATTTTATCCCGATGACTGCAACACTAAAGAGAACCAGTACCGTATCCTACGTGACCATCAACTCCATATGACTGGAGTGACACTTCCGTCTTGACATCACACCCAACACACTACGATTCTCAATATAGCCAGTTTTGGCGTACAGAGAACCGGTTAAAGCCCTGGATGACCTCAACCAAAGTATATTGATTGTCGCAAGTATTAGCGGTGCAAGTCTCAGGTTAAGACCAAATACACCTACCCTGATTTCGGACTTCCATAGACACATAGTTATACTACCAATGGAATTCCGAAGGGGTTTATCCAGAGCGAAGCTGTTTCCCGTACCATCGGTGAAACACAACCTCCTATTACACTTGCATGAGTATCATATACCCAAATATACGAGAACTATGATGTTGTGCCCTCACAACACGCACAAGTGCAATACTAGTCTTTTACGTATTTATCGATGTCCAATCTTGATAATACTCTGACTAGGGATATTTAATGATTTATCCTTCGTGGACTGTTACTGTCTCATATCATTCTCAGTCCAGGAACAAATCATATGGACCTCCTATCATTTATATATCTAGGTGATCTAATCACAAATGATAATAGTGCAATCTCCTTTGTCACACAGTTAATTTGTACAACAACACCGTGATCTGTACAAATAGTGACGCAATGGGTCATAATTGTCCAACAACATTGCCATAAACTCTCCAATAGTCTTTTCTTGGTTCATCATGTTAGTTCATGACGAACCCGCCCCAACAGTCGGGCATAGACTGTAAGATCAAATCTATAGAAGTCTCGGCCTCGAAGGTTATGCCCAGCTGACCTAGCTGTTCGATGTCAGCAATCATCTGCGACACATAGTGCTCGACAGATGTACTCTCTGACATACGTGAACGAAAGAGCTTATTTTGCAATTCGTACTTCTGAGATCTAAGGTTAGATATGTGAAGGTCTTTCAATTTCAACATCATGTTGTAAGGATCCAATCCTCTGTTTTGACAATGAAATTGAGGAGTCATTGTAATAAGCATGACAGATTGAGCACTAAAGTTATCATCACGATGAGTCTTCCAAAGCTCATGCTCTACTATTTTCTCAACTTATGGCTCAGGCCCGAGAGGTTTCTCTATGACATAGAGTAACTTCTCGGCTCCCGGGACTATCCTGAGATTCATCTCCAAATCTGGAAAATTAGAGTCGTTAAAGACATTATCGCCTATGATGATGTCCCTAACGCTAATCTTTCCAGCCATCTCGATTGCAATAGTCCAACTATCAAATCAACGATATCGGGTACACTCAAAATGTAATGGTTACTATAGTCCAACTGTATAACCAACTACAAGTGGAGTAGTGTCTTGTACAGTCTAACTGTTCAAAGAAAGCAATAAAACAATATTAGTCCAACTAATATATTTATAACGACGATAAATAATTGAAAGAGCGCGTGTAAGAAAATATTAAACGAAATTGCAAATTTAATACTGGCCGCCCACTATTTTTCGACGAGCCTCTAACCCTCTGTGGAGTACTCGGGAAACCCAGTTTCCTAGTGGGCTAGGATCCCGTTAAATAACACACAACCTTGACTTTGGCCAACAAGCTGTATGAAACTTAACTAGGTATATCTCTAAGATCAATTGGATCCCATCCAATTCCTAGATCTTGTAGGTGGACCTCCAAGTCCAAAACATATATCCAATATATTTCCTAACATTTTCCTCTGAATCAACTAAGCCTTGGCTTTGGCTCAACAAGCTTAATGATTCCAGTTAAGCGCGACCCATTGACAGTGGGAATGCTTCGTAATCCACGTCGATGTACAGAAGTGACCTTGACTTTGGCCAACAAGTCACAACTGCCCAAGACATGTGATATATAACAAAGCTTTCGTGGTTCAAACACATCCGCGATGGACAGTGATCATGACTTTGGCCATGAAATCAAAGTCAATCTTAGATCTTGAGAGAGAACCACTCAATGTAAGGAAAAATGCTTAATATTAAAGTGATGGTTTTTTTGGGTAAATTGGAAACCAATTTATTATCTTTGATTAGGTCTCATCATACACCCTTAAACATGCATTCTAAAAGCATAATAAGGTGCGATAAATTAATAATGATATGCAGATGGATATATAATACAATTTGTTCCTATAACAAATCTCTCTATTTTTCCTCTCTCCCGCTAGCACTTTACATTCTTCTACCCAATTACATAACATTAAAAGAAACCTCATTTGCATTGAGGGGAATTGATGAGAAGAGAAATACAAAGAGAATAGAATGTGAAAGGCTGGACACGCAGCTAATTTCAAATAAATTCCAAATTTACAACAATTTCCAAAATTGCCCCAACCCAACTAATATCCATCCGATATACATTATTCATACAAATACATCCAAGTATTCACACAAAACATGTTGTTCAATCAATCTAATCCAATTAATTAATCTTCAATTAATGACCATCCAATGTTCATACAACGATTTGATTTGCGCGAGTCCAACTCATTTAAGAACAAATACTCAAAGTAAGTATTCTTGAATTATATCGAACTATAATTTTAAATCCAATTTAAATTGTATCCAATACCAATTCATTTTTAATTCCAAATTAAACAATTACACTTATTTTAGTGCCTTAATGACTTGGATTCCAAATAAAATCCAATTGGGTCTCAAAGGCCCAATTAGCATTCAATACCAATTCAATTAAAGTCCAATGGGATTTCAATTAATTCTTTAGGCATGGGCTTTGGCCATTATGGATAAAACCCAAAATGCCAAGGCCCAATTAGGAATCACCATTTGCCAAAAATCAATTTAGGCCCATTAGGCCCAATTAAATTATTAGAGGCCCAAAAGTCATATTTGGACTTTATGGAAATGGTTTTAGGCCCAATTGGATCCAACCCAAATGACCAAAATCAAACTTGGCCCAACCAAGCCCATTAGCCCAATTACAACCAAATTAAATTAACATAATATTCCAAAATCACATTAATTCAATTTAAAGTGTAATTAACACAATTAATCAAATAATCTAATGTTTCCAAAACACTAACTAATCCAATTAATCATGCTTAATTATCCAATTCATGTCCAACACAAATTGAAGCAAAATCAATTCATCCAACAACATGCTCAACTCACGGCAATAGCAAGAAATAACACTCAATTTGATTTCAACCCAATTAAATCAACATACAAGATTTATTTCATGCTTTTAACACATCCAATTGTCAAATTTCAAAAAATCACCATGAGATAATCTAGGTTCATGTTCGGCCAAGCTTAGGATTTTAGGGAAATTTTTGATCCAATCAATTTCAAAAATCCAATGATGCACAAATTCAATTTATCATCATCTAACCATAACCAAACAACCAATTTGGAAAAATACGTGCTCCAAGCAAAATCCCCAAATTAAAGTCCATAAACCCTAGATTTTAAATCATGCTTAGATTGGCTCTTGATACCATTGTTAGTGTCCTACACATGCCCAAGGTCTCTAAATAAGATTTTTGTGTGAATAATCTAAGTAAAGTTTACGGAAAAAACTCACATTGATCGGTTAAGAATTTCAAAAATTCTTTCAAGCTATGTTAAGTTTTAAACTTTTGGATGAGTTTCCCTATCACCTTAATCAACTCTATTAAGTGCTAGCTTGAAGGAAAATTGAAGAAAAATTTTCCCAAATGGTGAGAGCAAGGTTCGGCTATGGAGGAAAGAGAAGAGAGAAGTTTTGTTGTGTTGATTTTCCAAAAATCAAGTTAGTGTTATGTTTTTCCAAAAAACCAAAACTAAGTGTGTTGGAAAGGAAAATGCATTAAATGCATCCAACTACTTCCATCAACTTTGTGACAAGATATGTAATTAAAGTGGGTCCCACCACTTTAAATTCAAAATTCAAGTTGGCTTACACAACACACTTTGGGCACGGGTTTGTTTAATCCGATTAAATGAATTTTCCGTCGCGACGTAATTAAATTCAATTTAATTAAATAATAATGCCTAGTAAAATTATTACGAAAGTCGCCTACGAATTTAATTCCAAATTAATTCGTTCGCCCGAATTAAAATCCAATTTTAATTCCGCATTGAAATCCGATTTCAATTAATATATCCAATATATTATTTAATAGATTAATTCCAAATTAATCGCGTTCTCTCTTCTAGATGAATTAAATCCCAGAAAATTCTTTCCGTAATTAATCCCAGATTAATTTTCTCTTTCATAATTTATCTCATATTAATTATGTTCGAGTCAAATGTCATTGGTGAATCTTTGGGAAATGACCCAAGAGATCCCTGGATATGTTGGCAGAAAATACGGTCATCAGACTATCCGAACATGTGCGTACCCCATACCACATTCTTACCGATTTATAAGACATGGTTGGCTTCTAGCAAAGCACCGTGCCTACCCAGTTCTCCAGAAATATTCAACGAAGAATATATAATCTGTATCAGGCGTAGTATACAATGTATTGCGTAATACGATCCAGTATCGGATGTCACATGCTAGGTCTAAGGCTGGAATTGTGTCTGCCCCGTACGAAGCTTATATCAGATCACCATCAACTAGTCTCTGTAATCGGATAATCATGACCTAGTCATACTATCTTGATAGCTGCATCATTTAAAAGTACTAGTTTTGTATCATGCGTGATCATCATCTCCATATGATAAAGTGATACTTCCATCTTGACATCACACCCAATACACTATGATTCTCAATAAACCCAGAAGAGGCGTACATAGAACCTGTTAAAGCTCCGGACGACCAAAACTAAAGCGTACTGATTGTCGCAAGTATTAGCGATGCAAGTCTCAGGTTAAGACCACATACACCTACCCTGATTCGAATTCCCATAGACACATAGTCATAATACCAATGGGATTCCGAAGGGTCTATCCAGAGCGAAGCTGTTCCCGGTCTAACGGCTAACAGAACCTCCTATCACACTTGCATAAGTATCAAATACTTAAATATATGAGAACTATGCCGTTAAGCTTCCATAACGCGCACAAGTGTAATACTAGTCTATTTCGCATTATCGATGTCCAGTCTTGATAATACTACGACTATGGATATTTAATGATTAAACCGTTCATGGATTAATATTGTCTCATATCTTTTTAATTTAGTACTAATCATATGGACTTTTATCATTTATATATCCAAGTAATCCAATTACAAAATGATAAAAAAGCAATTTCCTTTGTCACATAATTAATTTGTACAAAAACACCATGTCTTTTACAAATAGTGATGCTATGGGTCATAATTGTCCAACACATCCATCCATTTCCTAGCTTTGGATCAGATATATATATCATAGACCGTGCTTGGGTATAAAAAATATATGGATCATTCTTGTACCAATAACGTTGAACATTAATTGACGTTAGATGATTACTAACATGAAATCTCCTCTTTCTGGCATTTGTGTCAAACCTCTTGCATTCGAATAGCACAATACGTCGTCTGGGTCTGTATATCAACTCAATGACTGATTGCAACACTCCGTAGAAGTCAATAATATCTTAGTCGTGTTCTCCTGGGACTACAATTCCATAATTCTAAGTGACATGTGAAACATCTCACTGCTCGCTATGAAATCTAACTACGTTCACAATGCATCCACTATATTCGTAAGCCTGCTTTTGAGGCCCATATGCTAATGAAACTAACGAAGAGGACGAGTCCAGTTGACCATTTTGCACTTGGTTGTTTATCTAACACATGATAATATTTATGTGTTAATATAACAAACTTAAATATTTACTATTAGGATAAAAATAAATAGACAATGTTAAGGCTTACAGTTGCGTCAAACCATTTAGGAAATTCTTTTTTGTGTCTTCCATCAACGTTGTGGTCACCACCACATTGTAGCATGGTAATATGTTGTCTACAAAAAATGAGTTACGTTAATGTAAGAAAATAAAAATACATTTATGCACCTACAAGACTTACGTTAAGTACGGTTGCACTTCATCGCAATTACTCAATATAAACCAATGCGCATGTTGAGCTTCCTCAAATGTTAGTAATTTGACACCTACTGCTCCAAACGGTCTGTAATTTTGACAGAGCACTGTGATATCTTACTGATTACTTGCATCTCTATCATAGTTTCGTGGCCAACGATTAAAATGAGTTTCAATATTCTACATATACATCCAACAAAATGTTATTCCCTCACTTATTAAAACAGCTTCTACTATTGACCCTTCAGGCCTTGCCTTGTTTTTCACATATTGTTTGTAATGTCCCAAAGCCCTGCATATATGACAACAAATTTACATTAATAATAAATTTAATGCAAAATCAAATTTAAGAATGTAATATTTAAAACTGTATAGTACCTCTCAATAAGATACATCCATCTGTAATGGACATGACCTCCCTTCCTAGCTTCGGAAGGTAAATGCACGGCCAGATGTATCATCACATCAAAAAAAGTGGGTGGCAAAATTCGCTTCAGCTTGCACTGGATTATCACGATTCATCGCTCAAGTTCGTCAATAACAGATGTGGTTAATGTCCTCTAACATAATTGTTTAAAGAAGCCACATAGATCAAGTACGATGTCGCATACATTCGGGGGCAGATAAGGTTGAATGCCAACAGGAAACAGAATCTCCAGAAGCACATGACAGTCGTGACTCTTTAACCCCGTTATTGTATCATCCCTGACCTAATGTCCAATATTCGATGCATAATCATCAGGAAATTTAACCATTTTCAGCCAATCACATAATGATTTTCTCTCTGATTGAGTTAGCACGTAACTAGCAGGTGGCTTAATAAGACATCGAGGAGTGACCTGTAAATGCAATTCACTGTGAATTCTGAGATCTTGTAGGTCCAATCTAGCATTTACAGTGTCTTTCGTCTTACCCGGAATATTGAAGAGTGTGCCCACTAAACTCTCGCATATGTTTTTTTCTATATACATTACATACAAATTATGTCGGAGACTCAGATTCCCCCAATATTCTAACTCAAAGAAAATAATCTTTCCTGTCCAATTCAACTCTTCAAGTTGACATTTTCGATTTTTATCTCTATTATTATGATGTTTCACTGGTGTTGTCTCTGAGATGTTGATGTTGGCACTGAATGTCGAATCCAAACAATGGACTGGGCATACTCCGTGGTTCTTGTTGACCGTTGAATAATTTACTTCTCTGACAAGGATGACTCAACTCAAGAAATCTCTTGTGCCATGTGTATCCTATTTTATTCCGTAATCATTGCGAAGGTGTTTGACCCGCACAAACTGGACATGCCATGTATCCCTTAGTGCTTCATCCAGATAATGAACCATAAGCCAGAAAATCATTAATGGTCCATAATAATGTGGCATGCATCTGAAAATATTACACAGAAGCTACATCATAGGTATGCACACCCACATTCATAATGTTTGTAACTCCTCAATAAATGGTCTCAAGTAAATATTCATATCTTTACCAGGGGAACTTGGATCAGGGATAAGCGATGACATAAACATGAACGAATCATTCATACATTTCCATGGAGGTAAGTTATATGGAATAACAATAACGGGCCACATGCTGTAAGAGTTGTACATATTCCTAAACGGGTTAAAACCATCAGAGGCGAGACCTAACCTGACATTACAGGGTCCTCAGCGAAACGGGGGTACATGTCATCAAATTCCTTCCACTCGGTTCCATCCGTAGGATGTCTGAGTATGCCCTCTGCACCGATCCTCTTTTCATGATGCCACATCATGTCAATCGCAGTGTTTCGTGACATGAACAACCTCTGCAGCCTAGGCTTTAATGAGAAATATCGTAATATCTTTTAAGGTACTTTCTTCCCCATACCACTGACTTTGTACCGACTTTCACCACATATCGGATAATATTCAAATGATTCATACTCGGCACAAAATAATACACAGTCATACTTATAAGCATGAATGGATTCATATCTCATTCCCAGATCACGCAACATTTTCTTTGCCTCGTAATACAACTTAGGCAATTCGCTTCCAACCGGTAACATTTGCCCTAGTAAGTCTAGCATCATATCAATACTTTTTTTGGTCATTCTGTTGATCACTTTAATGTGTAATAATTTCAGAACGAAATTCAAGATCGAAATTCCAGCACCTTCAAATGAAATGTTTTTTGCCTTATCAAGTAGTTCACTAAATAAATTTTGATCATTTCCACCTAACACTAGTATGTCACCACTAACACTATGACCAAGTTGTGTACCTTGTAAGTCATGCAAAACATCGGTTATCTCATCGTTTTGCAGGTTGATTGTAACTACTGCTCCCTTCACCGGAATCAATGAACCGTGATTGAGAATTATACTGCTCACCGTGATAAATCCACGTACGGTAAGTTGGTGATATTCCCAGCATGTATAAATGATTATGAACTTCATCTAACTGTTTCATTTTCCTATTCAAATAATTTATACATGGACACCGAACACGACCTTCTGCATCAATGTGTTGCTTTGCCGATTCCATGAACTCATACACTCCATTACGGTATTCAACACTCAATCTATTTACTGAGCTCATCCAATTTCTATCCATTTCAGCCAAATATCTAAATATAAAAATATAATTATTAGACATCATATTACACTCATCAACATCACAAATTCATTAATTATTTATTTAAACATACACATACAAATTTAGTTGATTAATTAATTAGTTTACAAAATAAAAAATATTTAGTTAATTAAATAATCTACATATATGCATCATAAACCGCTCACAAAGTATATAATAAACATAATTATAAAAAATGAAAACCATAATTTATTACAAAGATTAAACTGAAATACTTAAGTGAGATATATAATTATTCTTTGAAAATATAAGGAAAAATAACAAAGATATATAAAAGAAGATTTACCTTATGGAAAATTAATTAGAGTTTTATTGAAAATTTGTAGGAGAGTTGTGAGGTTGCAGATGAGAGAGTAAGATTGTAGAGGATGAGAGAAAAAGCAGAGGGGGAGAAGGATTGGTGGCATTCTGCATTTTAATCTATTTTTATCGTCGAAGTACTCCCATTCGACGCTATAAAATCGGATATTTAGCGTCGTCGAATTTAATTTTGACGCTAAAGGTTAACAGACTGTCGTGGTATCGTCATAAACCTTTAGCGACGTAATTTAGTCGACGCTAAATGTCTAATTTTTCAGCGTCGAATATTTTATTCGACTCTAAAAGTTTACAATTTAGCATCGTTTTTAATATTCGATGTTAAAAGTAGACATTGTGGCGTCGAATATTAGTTTCGACGCTAAATTTTGACATTGGGTGTCGAATATTATGTTCGACGTGAAAAGTTGACATTTAGCGTCGAAATAAATTTCGACGCTAAATGTTTGGACGCTAAAAGTACATTTTCTTTTAGTGAGAATAAAAATATGCAATTCAATTAATTAAACATGTTCAAGATCCATTATAATCATAGATTTAATGAATTAGCTACTCATAATGTTAAATAAACACGAGCTAGATAGAAAAGTAAGAAAGAAACTATCATTTTCAGTCTTTGGCTTCAAACTCCAACTCTGGATTGATGCGCTTGTTTTTGCATTGCTTTAGGCGTTCTTCTATCCTCTTGAGGTTTCAAAGTATGTTATAGGTTTTAGGGACGAATATAGAGAGTTTAAGGGGTGTTAGTTAAAAATTTGATTCATGATGAATTAATGCCGCTTTTCCGTTTCCAAGAGTCATGACGCGCTCAAATTGATCAAAGCAATTTGATTGATCAAAGCAAAAGACGTTCTTGTCACAAATTATTAAGGGGTGCGTTGTGACACGCTTTGCTCGTTTTAATTCTGAATTTTTGTCCCGATTTGCTCTGTATCTTACCGTTTTCATCACTAATTAATTTCGTTGAACCGTGATATTATTTTGACCTGCAAAAGGCAGCCAAAACATATCAAATCGCTTATAAAAATCAATATCACTCACAAAATATTAAGATAAAGAGGTGGAAATAAGTATGTATTAATCGCTCATACCCCTATGATTAAGATTTTGTCATTCATTGGGATCTCCTATTGGCATTTTTCTACCTTGGCCATAATCTACGATCGATAAACTCTACAATCAATTGAACAGTTGAGAAATATTTTTTGCCAATTGTTACGAAGTGAAATTTCTATAACAGGGACAACATAAATAAGTTTGGATTCATTTGAGGTAATTCAAATTTTGAATACTGCATTTTCTAGGTGAGAAGTTTGACCTCATCCAATTAACCTATACTATAACAAATGTTACAGGAAAAAAATATTTATAATGAGACATAAAAAATAAGTTTGGATTCATTCGAGGGAACTAAATCTTCCATTATTTATACTTCGATGGATCACCTTCCAAAATAACTCAAGAAATTGTCATAAATTATATGAATAAATCTAATCTATAAGATAAATATCAATTAAATAAACTAATTTGAGATCATAACATTAATTTCACCTAATTTACCCTTGTGCTCAATGGCAGATTTCTTTCCAACAATACTCTTCTCGTCCTTCACTTCTTTCAAAAAAACCATCTTCTGTTCATTCCTTGAATATTGCATTTTTTGGATGGGAAGTTTGACCTTGACCAACCTGGTGTAGATACCAAATATTACGAATACAAACATCCATAACAGAAATAACAAAAAATAAATTTAGATTCATTCGAGTGAAACATTCCATTGTTGATAATTGAGGAACCAACCAACTCCTAAAACAACTCAAGAAGTTGTCATACTAATTCACTTCTGAATGTTTTAGTCATTCGATAATTCCAATATTATAAGATTATATATATATAAAAAAAAAATGGTAGCTATAACATGGATAATAAACTATCCCTTGACTAAAGAATTATCCTATCGATTTATTTAGGGATAAATACTTAACATATATAAGTAAATGTAATTTATAAGATAAATATATATATATATATATATTAAATATTTTTAAGTCTGCTCATCACGTTACCTGACGGCTTTATATTAAGTTATAAAATTAAATTGATAAATCTATTAAATAAAATTACATATTATAATAAAAATACATATTATAATTTTATAATAATTCTATTATAACAAGAAAGCATATTAGAATATAAAATTTTAAAAAAATACTATTAAATTATTTACAATTAACCTAATCTGTACAATTAATTTTTATTATTAAATTATAAAATTAAAATATCTCTACAATTATTTTTTATTATAAATTATGAAATAAAATAATAAATTATTAACATAAGAAACTATAACGATATAACAAACATTATCTACTATTAAAGAAGGAAGCCTATTAATTTATTTAATTAATTAGTTAATATTTTAGTTTTTCTATATATATATATATAAAAGTTAAATATTTTTTAGTATTTTAGTTTTTCTATATATTATATATAAAAGTTAAATATTTTTAGCCTCCTCATCTCGCCACATGGCAACTCACTATTAAATTAATAAATTTATTAAATAAAAAGCTTGTTATAATAAAAATACGTATTATAATTTTATAAGAATTCTATTATATAAGAAAATATATTATATTATTCTATTAAAATAAGAAATACTATTAAATAAAACATATTGTACTATCTTCTTAAAATAAGCAATACTATTAAAATATAAAATTAAATTAATAAATCAAAAAATAAGAAATTTATTATAACAAGAAAACATATTATACTATTATTTTAAAATAAAAAATACTTTTAATTATAAAATTAAATTAATAAATCTATTAAATAAAAAAAACTATTACAATAAAAATGTATATTATAATTTATTAGAAGTATATTATTATAAGAAAACATATTATATTATCATATTAAATAAAAAATACTACTAAATTATAAAATTAAATTAATAAATATAAAAATAAGAAACTTATTATAATAAGTAGATATATTATATTATTCGATAACTTTTTGAATAATATCATAGATAATTCGTGTGTGTAGAAGTATATAATAATAAGAAAACATATATTATCATATTAAAATAAAAAATACTACTAAATTATAAAATTAAATTAATAAATCTAAAAATAAGAACCTTAATATAACAAGAAAATTTATTATATTATTCGATAATTTTTTGAATAATATCATAGATAATGCGTGTGTGCGCGCGCGTGTGTGCGTTGTTAGTGTTCCTAGAACATGCCAAGATCGTCTAAGAGTGATTCGTGTGTGAATAAATCAAAGAGAGTTGTGGAATACTCACATTGATCGGATTTAGGATTTCAAAAATTCCTTCTTTGTTGGATGTGTTGGAAGCTTCGGAGCTTGAAATCGAGTTCCATACTCTCGGGTGAGTTTCCCTATCACCTTGATTCACTCCTTGTAAGTGCTAACTTGGAACAAATTGAAAGAAAAATTTTCTCCTCCAAGGAGTAAAGTTTCGGTCATTGAGAGAAATGGGAGAGAGATGAAGACTTTGTGTTTTGTTTTTCCAAAAACAATTACCAAATACTTTTTCCAAAAAAGTGTACATACTATTCCAAAAAGTAATTACAAAGTGTGGTTGACAAGTTAGCTTTAAAGCTCCCAACCACTTCCATCACACAAAAAGGTGACTAGTGATGTAAGTTGGTGGGCCCCACTTTAAATTCAAAATTCAAGTGGTTCGCTCAACACACTTCGGGTTCGGGTTCGCTTAATCCGATTAAACGAATTTTCCTTCGCGACATAATTAAATTCAATTTAATTAAATAATAGTGTCTCACAAAATTATTATGTAATTCGCTTACGAATTAATTCTAAATTAATTCGTTAGCTTGAATTAAAATCTAATTATAATTCCGCTTTGAAATCCGATTTCATTTAATATATATAATATATTATTTTAGCCCAATTAAATAAATTAAATAGAAAAATCCAATTTAACTATTAAATTTATTTTACCGATTAATTCCAAATTAATCGCGTTCTCTCTCTTTTTCACGAATTAATCCCAGATTAATTCATGACAAAATTAATCTCATATTAATTCTTTCTCTGTTAATTAATCTCAGATTAATTCTTGCCGTAATTAATCACAGATTAATTTTCTCTCTCATATTTAATCCCAGATTAATTTTTCTGATCGAGTCAAATCTCAATGGTGAATCTTCGGGAAGCGACCAAGAGATCCCTGGATATGTTGGCAGTAAATACGGTCATCGGACTATCTGAATACGTGCGTACCCGATACCATATTCTTACCGATTTACAAGACATGATTGGCTTCTAGCAAAGCACTGTGCCTACCCAATTCTCCAGAAATATTATGTAAAGGAATATGTAATCTTTGTCAGGCGTAGTATACGTAGTATTGCGTATTACGATCCAGTATCAGAATGTCACATGCTAGGCATGGGGCTGGAATTGTGTCTGCCCCATACGAACCATATATCAGATCTCTGGTAACTAGTCTCTATAATCGGATAATCATGACCTTGTCATATTATCCCGATAACTGGGGTATACAAGAGTACCAGTTCCGTATCCTGCGTGATCATCATCTCCATATGACTGAAGTGATACTTCCATCTTGACGTCACATCCAATACACTATGATTCTCAGTATACCCAGAAGAGGCGTACACAGAACCTGTTAAAGCCCCGGACGACCAAAACATAAGTATATTGATTGTCGCATGTTGGTTTCTATTAAGGTCCCAAGATCATAAACAAGCATGAAACATGTGTGAATACTAATCAAGGAAGTTGCGGAATACTCACATCGATCGGTTGAGCGACGCGCGAAGCAACAAAGCATTTCTTGCCCACTATCATGGTCACGGCAAACTGCAGTTCCATGCTCACTGTTTTCGGCCTTCTTCTTCAAGAATCCAAGCTCCAAGCTTCGTCGAATGATTCCCGGCTCATGGGTGGACTTCCCTATCACCTTCGCATGTCTCTCGGAGTGCTAGCTCTTAAGAAATTTGCCACAAATTTCCCAATTTTGGCTTCCCTATCTCACGGTTTTATGGGCAGAAAACCAGTGAAGAATGCCCACCATGGGCGTGTATATGAGAGAAGAGAGGAGGAGAGAAAATTGTCTTGGTTGGTAGCCAAAGGTGTATCTAATACACTCAACCAATTTCCAAAATTAATTTTCATTTATTTTCTTTCAAAAAGCAATCAATAAATGCTCCAACCACACACATCCACTCACATCAACTTCCATCAATCATGAATAGTGACTTACGTCAATCACTCAAAGTGAAAGACATCTATCACTTGATTGATGAATGATGTGACGCTAGTTGCGACTAGCGATTTGACGCTTGATTTGATTTGCGTGCCGCACTCGAATTCGAAATTTGAATGCGCTCGCAAATAATCCCGGGCTCGGGTTCGCTAATTCCAAATTATTGAATTTTCCGTTGCGACGTAATTAAATCTAATTTAATTAAATAATCATGCCTATCATAATTACTATTCACGTCGCTAACGAATTAATTCTAAATTAACTCGTTCGCCAGAATTAAAATCTAATTTTAATTCCGCGTCGAAATCTAATTTCGTTTAATATATCGAATATAAATTAATTAATCGATTAATTCCAAATTAATCGTTATCTCTCTTTATATGATATTTTATCCCAGATAAAATATCTCCGCAATTAATCCCAGATTAATTTTCTCTCTCATCATTAATTAATCCCAGATTAATAAAAGTACGAGTCATACGTCATCGGTGAATCTTTGGGAAGCGACCCATGAGATCCCCGGATATGTTGGCAGTAAATTCGGTCGTCGGACTATCCGAACACGTAAGTACCAAGTACTACGTTTTACCGATTTACAAGACAAGGTTGGCTTCTAGCAAAGCACCATGCCTACCCAATTCTCCGAAAATATCCTTACAGGAATAAGGATCTATATCAGGCGTAGTATACGTGGTATTGCATATTTCTGTCCAGTATCGGATGATCACGTGCTAGGCCAGGGGCTGGAATTGTGTCTGCCCCGTACGAAGCACATGTCGGATGTCTGGTAACTAGTCTCTATAATCGGATAAACATGACCTTGTCATTTTATCCCGATGACTGCAGTACTTAAGAGTACTAGTACCATATCCTACGTGACCATCATCTCCATATGACTGGAGTGACACTTCCGTCTTGACATCACATCACACACCACCACACTACGATTCTCAATATACCCAGCATTGGCGTACATAGAACCTGTTAAAGCCCTGGACGACCGCAACCAAAGTATATTGATTGTCGCAAGTATTAGCGGTGCAAGTTGTTGGGGTTGGTGCTCAGAGCGCCAATCCGGACCGTATTTATGTATGATTCATGAATACGAACATCCCCTTTTCCCATAATACTACTTATTTAGTGGTTGCACCTCTTGTTTTTATATACGTATTCGATCTGATTACGATTAGATTGAAACTAAATGTGGTTTAGTGATATGTATATATTAGAAAAAGACCCGATAATATATAATGCAATACACAGTTACAAAGATAGTTGGTAATTGACATTGGGAAGTGTCATTGCTATATATATATATATTATCAAATAAAATTCCTGGTCAAGATTCACTAACATGGGTCGGTTAGTCAAATCTGTTGAGACCAGTACATGTCGTATATCGAGACTTGGTTCGATGGTTTATCCCAATGAACCATGAGTCTAGGGAGACTCGTATAGACGTGTAGGTGTTTATAATGGATAAACACTGAACGGCTCACCGAAGATTCTTAATAGATGGTACACCAACGTCAATAAGAATCTTCTCGGGTTGAGTAGCATAGTGGTCCTTCGACTTGAGACACCACTGTGGATGTATGAGACATCCTCCACACTTAGATGGCAGTCACGTCACCGATCTATTTAGATCAGACCTCCGCCTGTTCGTTGGGTGTGGATCAATCCTCAGGATATCCTGTGTGTGTCAAGATAGGATCCGTCAGTTCTGTGTACAGAGCATATGAAGTCCATATATATTTAGCATTCTGTTAAATCTGTGGCCACAGTATACATCGGAAGTAAGTTCCGAGTATTATTTAAAGATTGCTAATAAATACGTCGACGAGATAATACCTATAGAGATTTGACGTTTACATCTATATCTCTGGGATTATTTGGATACCTGTGACGGAGGGATTATACGTATGCAATGACCTCGACCTGTATGATACAGTGAGATTATCCGTGATCGTCATAATCTACGGGTGGATAGATTATGGACATGAAATTGGATTTCGTGACGGATATACCTGAATCTAGAGAGTCTCAATAATGAAACATACTCGTAGAGCACTATAGCAACATTTATGAATAATGATGATTATTTATAAATCGTTTAAATCGTTAAACGAAAAATACATGCGAACGGGCCGAACCGTCATTTCCTAATTAATGTGTATTTGTATTTAATATATGATATTATTGAATACACATTAATAAATGGTCAAATAAAGGTATTTGACATATATCATCAATATATGTATTTGATATATTTAAAGTAAATATAATACATATATTTGATATATTTTGTATTTAATTTATTTTAATTATTTAATTGTTAAATGATTAAAATAATTAAAATATAAATATATCACCAAATGATAAAGTTAGGAAATGATTATAAGTGTAAAAGTTTGACTTTACATTAAAGGAAAAAAAGGTTGTCAAATTGATTTTGACTTCTTAAGATATTTGTTCAAAATTGTTTGAAAAATGAAAAATATTTTTTCCTTTATTCTTTATCAATTTCGGCCATGACACTTTAAAATATAAGAGTTATATTTTTCTAAGTTGCATTTGTTGACTAAATTAAATATCTTTAAAGTTGTTTTAGATATTTAACCAAGTTGAACAAATGAAAGACAAATGAAGATGAAATTAATATTCTTGTAATTTGCCTTACCAATTTCGGCCAAGGGCTTTTTCCAAGCTTGTATATATTGTTTTTCATTTCATTTGCCTTTAACCTAATTCACTTTAACCAAAACTCCATTAAAGGAAGGCAAAGAATGCTAGAGAGAAAAGAAAGAAAAATCAAGAAAAGCTTGGAAAATAGTAAGTATTTCCAACCTTCCATTAGAGAGTATTTGTTCCTCTTGTTGTGGGAAACATCTTGTGATGTTCTTGAGTTTTTATATTCTTTATTCTTTTTGTTTTTGATGGATAAATGTTTGGTGAAGTGTAGAGCATGTATAATGGAGAAAGCTTGTGACTAGTGTAGTTATAAGTGTTCTTTTAAGGTTTTGGAAACCATGTTGCTAATCTAGAGTTGTTAACCCACTCTTAGATGACCTAGATTTTATCTTGAGTTGTTTCATTGTGTTGAGACTTTGATTGGATGGAAGAAAGATGATTGAAGTATTGGATTTAACCAATTTGGTCTAATTTGTCCAATTTGATGAAATTGAAAAATTAGGGTTCATGATCAATTCCAATTTGGGGCTTTTCATATATGTTGTGCATTTGGATGTTTATATGATGCATATAAGTTTCATGTCATTGGATTACATCTTGATGTGTTTTGATGCATGAAATGACAAAGTGCACAAAATGGCACCTTGGAGGTGCATTCGGCCAATGATTAGAAATTTGGGATTTTTGGTGCTTTGGTGTTTTGATGTTTTGAACATGCTAAGTTCATCTTAGAAATGATTTAAAATCATTCAAAATTGATTAGATCAATTTCAGACTAAAATGGACTAAATACCAAGTGTAAGGGCAATTCGGTAAATTCACTTAAATATGATTTATTTGAATTTTATTTCATAATTTGATTATTGGATAATCAAATAAATATGTTTATTTAATTAATCCGAGAAAATTTTTTGAAATTGGAAAATTTGATTTTTCGCGATTCCGCTGCGTTACCGGATTTTGCCCCTAAATACCCATACAAAATGGTATCAGAGCGAGTCTGATTCTAGGCCTCCATAAATGATTAGCTTGTTCTATTCAATGTTTAATCATGTTTTCTTGACTTTATACATGCATGGTGTAATCTAATTTGATTAGATTTAGGGTGTATGACACTTAATGGAATATCCCCGCTAAATAAGGTTTTAAAGTAACTAGTATTTGGAATACTTGTTTCTTGGTCCGTCTTGTCAATACGGTTTATAAATATCTTTTCGTTGTCTACATCCGAGACCGTTCCTCTGCTGTGAGGGTGTAGCTGATAGAAATTTATTTATGCCGGATGTATATTAGATACTAGATAAATTCAAGCGAAAGCGGAATCCTGAACGTGCCCTAGCTGTCAGGGTTACGCAAGTAACTTGAGTTTATCATTGACAAGTTTAACCTTGGTACGTCTCCTTGTGGGCCTGCCTCTGCAGCGACAATGAGAAACGGCCAGGACCAGAACCTCGGAGTCACTAGTGAGTGATTGACAATGAGTTGTCTACCTGTGAATATACGTAGGCGAGACCGTGCCTCTGCTGTGAGTCGAAATATATTCATGGGGTCCTCTTCCCATTATGGAATTCGATTTAATTATTGAATTCTCGTATTTCCGTTGGGGATTACGGCATTATGTAAAATAGTGGGAGGCACTGCTAAGTTTAAAATATTCCATAACTTTGGCAGTGTGTATTATTATGGAAATTGCTGCTTGTTTGTTTCCTTATTCTATTGTTTGAATAGAATTAAACTTTTATTTACTGCACACATATTTTGATATGTTATCTGACTAGACTCTTGATTGCAGTTATTCTAGAATCGGTTCTAGATACTATTAGACTAGGATATTATTAGATTAGTCTAGACCATCGGGAACTGTTGTTCTGATTTTTCTTCAAAAATCAAGATGGTTAATGACTTAGTTTCTAAGTCACAATAGATAATCTAGATAGATATCCCTTTTAGGATATAATACTTTAGAGACAATAGTTTCTTATGCGGTAAGAATTGACTTGAATTAGTTCATGTCTCGAGATTCTTGACTGGCATTAAGATATCCCTATTAGGTATTTGTTTATCTAGTAATGACGTTTCTAAGCTTTAATTACCTTTGGAGGTAATGTGTCTCACACAATTTGCTAATCAGTTATTTACAATTGTTGTGAATAGTTGAGTGCAAATAGTAAAGCTAAAGAAAGGAGATGCGTATAGTTGTGTATAGAAAATATTGATTTTCACAATACTACAACTATAGGTATTGGATACCAGATCTCTCATCTAGTTATTTGAAATATTGGTTAAGGATTGTTTTGATATTTGATATCGGAACTCGCGACTATTGGATAGTCACTTGTTCTTTATAAACAATTGTTGCATATTTTATAATAACTAGTAGTGTCATTGACGTAGAGATAAACATTAAGAAAAATTATTCGGTAAAGTAAATAATTTAGAACGGTGCTTTATGAGTTTAATCACTTAAGCATTGGATGTTTATTCCGTATGGTAAAGGATTGTTTGATACTAGATCACACCACACATCCTTATCCATTTAATGAATATTGTATTCAGGAGAGTGATTAAGATCTCGTTTAACCAATGATTGTCATTGGACCACCAATTTTGTTTAACTGATACATTGGATGTATGTAGTTTAATAAATAATAATTGCTTAAGGTAGTTTTCTTTACTTCGTAACTTAGTTGATGAATTGTCATAACTTAGTTACGTGTTTCTGAAGGAACACATATTGAAAGTCTTGAAAGTATCAAGAACTTTCAATCCGTTCTGATGAAACGTAGATTGAACATTTTTGACTTGTTCAAATATATTCAATCTAAAGGTTTTAGAGAATTCTATCCTCAAGATTCGTTACATGTCTTTGAATTGTTCAAAGATCATTGATACGATCAAACGTATGAATTTAAAGCAATTAATTCTAAGGTTATTTAGTGAATATGATTCATATTCAATATTATTCTTCCACGATTCCATCTTGATGGAATTGAGTAGTGGGAGTAATCGAATCTTATATGATTTGATTCGTTTGATATTGAATGTTACCGAATTAGTTTCAATACTCTTGGGGTTATGCTCCAGTAACACTAATTCGTCTCTTTAATTAATGTTCCATTATTTTCTATAGTTACATATATGATATGTATAGGTAGAAAATCCAAATCTTGAAAAGTTTGAGATTTGAATCTTTCTTTTATATAATAGTTATATAATAGAAATTACTTACACCTCGGAGGTATAAGTAAAAGTTTATCATTTATTCTGTTTAATGGAATATTGTATTCTATTTGATAGAATATCTTTCCTACGATTCTAAGTAATAAAATCATTTTATTACTTGGTGTGTAACATCAGATGTTAACTATTGTAGAAAAGACTTGACTTATTGAAGTCAAATGTGAGAATGATAAATTATGAATGGAACTACGTAATTAATAAGATGAAACAACCCTTATACTTCTTCTATATAAGTTAATAGGATATCAGAATCATTAACGAGTATTTGATACTTAATGATTTTGTTGTTTTCTTTCCGAAGAAAAATTATCCTATAACTTATAGTGGAAGCGATATTTGATATCGATTCTGGAAGTTCACCATTGAACCGTAGATCTAAGATTGTTCATAGCTTAATGCGATCAAGTTTTGAACTTGATCACGCTTTCATTATGAATTAGTTCATGATATGTGCTAATTGTTTTCGCAGCGAAAGCAATGTGAGCTTATTAAAGGTTTGACCTTTATAGTATGACAGTGAGAAATGTTATACTCAGCAATCTATTGTAGATTCTGAGAAAACTTATCTCTTGTCACACTAATTGAACAATTAAGATATATTGGTTGATGTTGACATTAAACTGTATATTTTAGCTAAAGAAAGCAAAGTGGCGTTTTTGGATGACTTGTTCAGATAAGAGATCAGTTGTGATTTCTTTGTTTGAAGAGTTCATTCTAGAATGGCCCTAGAGTTTGTGTTCTACTGAAATAGCAGTTTAGTGTGCTAGCTTATAGAGCCTATTTTAGACTCTGATAAGTCTTCCGGAAATCTGTGTTCTCTGTTTTTGATATCGTCAGATTGTCTGATCTTGTCAAAGTATAGAGGATACATATGTGATTAGAAGGGTTAGTGGGAGAGTACAAATTACTTTCTAGTGTTATGTATCCTAACGACATTGTCATTATTATGGTAATAATGAGATGTTGGTGAGGTAAAAGATTTACCTGTGTCTTCTTTACTCCGTGAAAGCAGTGGGAGTAGTCTCTGTTATATTTGATATAAAGTTTTATATATGATATAAAACTTGGAGACTTGTGAGATACTCCTATTAGTCGTATATTAGATATGATCTAATAAAGGACATAACAAGGCTAACTGTATGACAGTTAGTATAACTGTTTGACAGTTAATGTGTGTCTTGAATATAGTATTCATCTTTCGTAAAGGATGATTCCTTTTTTCAAAAGAAATATTGATTAGAATGTCTAATCAATGCTATGTATCATTTGATGATGACATAATGAATACTTTATTATGTGCGATTAACGATGTCGATTTAATCGTAATTGTTACGAGTTATTTTGATAACCTATAGACCATATGATGGATTTTGAAACACGTTCTTTGTGATCTTTGCGATATTAAGAACGAGTTCCAAATTCATGGAGAATACAGTCTGCAACCATTAGAGTCTTATTAGTTTTGAGACTAATTATGACATTAGACAGTCTACATAAAGAGTCAGAAAAGATGCAGTTAGAGTGTCACGAAGAATTCTACTATATAGTGGAATTAAATGCAACCTATGAAGTATTGACTTTTGAAGTTGCATAGTGACCTTATAAAATAGAAGTTTTAAATTGTTATTGTGCTTGCGGTTGTCTTCATAGTATTTTGGATTTGATCCCTAAATACTTGGACAACTCAGTAGCTATAGCACAATACTGATGTAGCATCAGAGTCATATTAATGTATAATTTAGATTCTAAAAAAAATATGAATGATGCTGACTATAGGAAACAATGGAGTTTGTTTGACAAACTCAATATGTTATAGCGGATTTGTTTCTTGTTGCCTTCCTCTTAAGTACTGGTGAGCTTTTGAGGGCCATGTGCATACGATGCACATTGAGACGTGTATATGATACCGTGGATTGGCACTAGAGCAAGTGGGAGAAATTTTTAGGGTTGGTGCTCAGAGCGCCAATCCGGACCATATTTATGTATGATTCATGAATACGAACATCCCATTTTCCCATAATACTACTTATTTAGTGGTTGCACCTCTTGTTTTTATATACGTATTCGATCTGATTACGATTAGATTGAAACTAAATGTGGTTTAGTGATATGTATATATTAGACAAAGACCCGATAATATATAATGCAATACACAGTTACAAAGATAGTTTGTAATTGACATTGGGAAGTGTCATTGCTATATATATATATATATATTATCAAATAAAGTTCCTGGTCAAGATTTCACTAACATGGGTCGGTTAGTCAAATCTATTGAGACCAGTACATGTCGTATATCGAGACTTGGTTCGATGGTTTATCCCAATGAACCATGAGTCTAGGGAGACTCGTATAGACGTGTAGGTGTTTATAATGGATAAACATTGAACGGCTCACCGAAGATTCTTAATAGATGGTACACCAACGTCAATAAGAATCTTCTCGGGTTGAGTAGCATAGTGGTCCTTTGACTTGAGACACCACTGTGGATGTATGAGACATCCTCCACACTTAGATGGCAGTCACGTAACCGATCTATTTAGATCAGACCTCCACCTGTTTGTTGGGTGTGGATCGATCCTCAGGATATCCTGTGTGTGTCAAGATAGGATCCGTCAGTTCTGTGTACAGAGCATATGTAGTCCATATATATTTAGCATTCTGTTAAATCTGTGGCCACAGTATACATCGGAAGTAAGTTCCGAGAGTTATTTAAAGATTGCTAATAGATACGTCGACGAGATAATACCTATAGAGATTTGACGTTTACATCTATATCTCTGGGATTATCTGGATACCTGTGACGGAGGGATTATACTATGCAATGACCTCGACCTGTATGATTCAGTGAGATTATCCGTGATCGTCATAATCTACGGGTGGATAGATTATGGACATGAAATTGGATTTCGTGACGGATATACCTGAATCTAGAGAGTCTCAATAATGAAACATACTCGTAGAGCACTATAGCAACATTTATGAATAATGATGATTATTTATAAATCGTTTAATCGTTAAATGAAAAATACATGCGAACGGGCCGAACCGTCATTTCCTAATTAATGTGTATTTGTATTTAATATATGATATTATTGAATACACATTAATAAATGGTCAAATAAAGGTATTTGACATATATCATCAATATATGTATTTGATATATTTAAAGTAAATATAATACATATATTTGATATATTTGTATTTAATTAATTATTAATTATTTAATTGTTAAATGATTAAAATAATTAAAATATAAATATATCACCAAATGATAAAGTTAGGAATGATTATAAGTGTAAAAGTTTGACTTTACATTAAAGGAAAAGGTTGTCAAATTGATTTTGACTTCTTAAGATATTTGTTCAAAATTGTTTGAAAAATGAAAAATATTTTTTCCTTTATTCTTTATCAATTTCGGCCATGACACTTTAAAATATAAGAGTTATTTGTTGACTAAATTAAATATCTTTAAAGTTGTTTTAGATATTTAACCAAGTTGAACAAATGAAAGACAAATGAAGATGAAATTAATATTCTTGTAATTTGCCTTACCAATTTCGGCCAAGGGCTTTTTCCAAGCTTGTATATATTGTTTTTCATTTCATTTGCTTTTAACCTAATTCACTTTAACCAAAAACTCCATTAAAGGAAGGCAAAGAATGCTAGAGAGAAAAGAAATAAAAATCAAGAAAAGCTTGGAAAATAGTAAGTATTTCCAACCTTCCATTAGAGAGTAATTTGTTCCTCTTGTTGTGGGAAACATCTTGTGATGTTCTTGAGTTTTTATATTCTTTATTCTTTTTGTTTTTGATGGATAAATGTTTGGTGAAAGTGTAGAGCATGTATAATGGAGAAAGCTTGTGACTAGTGTAGTTATAAGTGTTCTTTTAAGGTTTTGGAAACCATGTTGCTAATCTAGAGTTGTTAACCCACTCTTAGATGACCTAGATTTTATCTTGAGTTGTTTCATTGTGTTGAGACTTTGATTGGATGGAAGAAAGATGATTGAAGTATTGGATTTAACCAATTTGGTCTAATTTGTCCAATTTGATGAAATTGAAAAATTAGGGTTCATGATCAATTCCAAATTTGGGGCTTTTCATATATGTTGTGCATTTGGATGTTTATATGATGCATATAAAGTTTCATGTTCATTGGATTACATCTTGATGTGTTTTGATGCATGAAATGACAAAGTGCACAAAATGGCACCTTGGAGGTGCATTCGGCCAAGGATTAGAAATTTGGGATTTTTGGTGCTTTTGGTGTTTTGATGTTTTGAACATGCTAAGTTCATCTTAGAAATGATTTAAAATCATTCAAAATTGATTAGATCAATTTCGGACTAAAATTGACTAAATACCAAGTGTAAGGCAATTCGGTAAATTCACTTAAATATGATTTATTTGAATTTTATTTCATAATTTGATTATTGGATAATCAAATAAATATGTTTATTTAATTAATCCGAGAAAAAGTTTTGAAATAGGAAAATTTGATTTTCCGCGATTCTGATGCGTTATCGGATTTTGCCCCTAAATACCCCTACACAAGTCTCAAGTTAAGACCAAATACACCTACCCTGATTTCGGACTTCCATAGACACATAGTCATACTACCAATGGAATTCTGAGGGGGTCTATCCAGAGCAAAGTTGTTTCCCGTACCATCGGTAAAACACAACCTCCTATTACACTTGCATGAGTATCCTATGACCAAATATATGAGAACTATGCCTTTGTGCCCTCACAACGCGCACAAGTGTAATACTAGTCTTTTACGCATTATCGATGTCCAATCTCGATAATACTCTGACTAGGGATATTTAATGATTTATCCTACGTGGACTGATACTGTCTCATATCATTCTCTATCCAGGAACAAATCATAGGGACCTCCTATAATTTATATATCTAGGTGATCTAATCAAAAAGGATAATAGTGCAATCTCCTTTGTCACATAGTTAATTTGTACAACAACACAATGATCTGTACAAATAGTGACACTATGGGTCATAATTGTCCAACAATCTCCCACTTGGCCTATAGCCAGTCACTCGAGTGTCTTACATCCGAACTATGTATGGTTGGCTCAAACTGCTGAGAAAAGGCTTTCGTCAGCGGATTTGCATGATTATCATCGGATGCGATTTATTCGATCTTCACATCGCCACGATGTATGATCCGAACGAATCAGATGAATATCGAAGTATGTATCTGGATCGTTGATGAGACCATTAATTCTTTAGCCTGTGCTGACGCCTAGCTCAGCTGCTAACAGAACTATATCTAATCTAATTAGATTTATTTATTGACCCATAAGGCTTCTATTGCCGCCTCAGCTGCAGCAATAACCCGCATTAGTTGTTTATTCGGTAACAGTATCTTGCTTGGATGATTTCCAGCTCACTGTACCGTTCTTCAAACTTTATAGTACCGTTTGCGACTTATAGTCGTTTTATCGGTTTTAGGAAACTTGCTACAGTGATCCTAGTCACTTCAAGTTCTCCTTCTCCATAGACTAAGACAGCATCATTAGTTCTCTAAGATACTAACGGATGTTCTTAACATCAATCCAGTGACTATCACTTGGATTGGCCTGTTTGTGAATCCATATTCTCAAAGCGTATGAGACACCAGGTCGCGTACATTTTTCAATGTACGATTTCTCGGAGAGTTTTATCGAAAGTCAAGCTTTCACCGATTGTTATTATGGGAATATCATTTCCAAGAAATGACATATTATCATTATTTATAGGACAGTGATTGTCAGTACGCTCCCACTAACCCTCTTATATACACAAGAATCATTTCGTTTTGAATTAAATCATAAGCTATTATGATTACATCAAAACGAAAATTCCAAGAACCTATGCTTGCTTCAATCCAAACATGGATCGAATAACCTGCAAACCTTGTTTGCTTGTTATGGTACGATAAAACCGACAGGATGTTGTAAACATCCTCCAAATGGTTTCCTTTTCAGGAAAGCGATTTTTCCATTCAGCTGACATATTTCATAAATGAAACATGCAGCATTAGCACGCATTATCCAAATGGATTTACCGTGGCAACATGTAAAAGGTTGAATCGTAATCGACACAATGTTGATAACGATACCTTTCCGTTACAAGCCTAGCTTAGTACGTTGGTATGTTGCCTTCCATGTATGTCTTCCTTGAAGACTTATATAGTACCAATAGGCATAATGTCTTGCGGTACATCAACTAGTATCCAAACTTGTTGATATACATGGAATCCATTTCGGACACATGGCACTTTGACATAATAGAGAGTCGATACCTCGTATCACTTCCTCATACGTAGTCAGTTGGTATACCTCAATAAGATAGACATCTTTATTAGGTGAGATCAGAAACCCATACCCCATGTTTGTTTTCTGACTCTCTCCGACATACGCGGTTCTTGTGTATACGAAGATTACTGGTATAGTTTCATCCTTGATGAACTATTTATGTTCCATTAAGGTCTCGGTGCCTTGAACAGTGTTACTCCGATTTTCATCGAGTTATACTATCCTCCCACTTACCACTGCATATAGGTGTTCCTCTTAGGAAAATCGCATGGTGAGCAACAATCTAATTGTTCTCTTGTGAGTTGTATAAGTACAATACTTATGGTATCCCTAGGATAACCTACAATTGACACTTATCCAATTTGGGTTTTAGTTTGGTATCATCCAAACGTATGCCTAGCATACCCAAATGTTCAGGAATGAGAAACCCAGTTTCGTTCATGTTCATATCTAATATGATATCTGTCATTATTCAAAATAAGTTCTGCACTGTCTATGCTTATCCGTTGAAGGAAATGGTAGCTCAGAGCGACTCATAATTAACCTTATCATGTCCAACAAAATTCAGTTACTCAGTTCGGACACACCGTCAAAATTGACGTGTTCCAGGAGGAGTCCTCATTGAAAGAATACTATACTCTTTCAAGTATGTAAGAAACTTACTACTTAAGTATTTTTCATTACGGTCTTACCGTGACGGTATAATACTATAGCCGATCTGTTTGTCTATTTCGTGTCAAAACTGTAAGAGTTTCTGATTTGTGTTCTTTAAAAGAAACACATAACCACAACGCGATGCCACATCCGTATAGGTCATGAAATATTCATATCCACCTCTAGCCTAGCTAGATATGGGCCCACTTGCTTCACTATGAACTAGGGCTAACGGATCGGTGGCAGTTACACTTTTACCAAGTAAATAGTGTTTTAGGCACTTTGCCCAATAAACTAGATTCGTAGACTGTATTTGATTGGAATCGAATTAGTCCTAGCACCCACTCTCCGAAAGAGTGGATATACGATTCTTGTTTAATTGTGGCCCAGACAACAATGCCACAATTAGTTTCATCTGATCAAATCAGTTTGAGCTATTGTTTGTCATGTTATATATTTGAGATTTATTTATATTCAAAATATAAATTCTGTTATTCACATCTAATGTGTTAATCTCAATATCATCTTTATATAATAAAACACTTTAGTGTTCTAGAATATAAAGGTTCACCCGCAGCGGGTTAAACACTGATATAAAGATAATGTTTCTAGTCAAACTAGTTACATTATAACAGTTTCCAAATTTAGGTACAAACCCGAGGGTAGTTCCTAAACTTAGGTATCTACGGTCAAAACAGCGACTTTCGTCCCGTTTCCGATTCACAGATAAATCTCGATTGAAGTCAGTATCCTGTTCAAAACAGATTCTGAACATCAATACATATATTTATGTATCACACTAAATATTTAAAATCTAATTTTAATACTAGTAGTGAACATATTTATGACAATCATATTTGAAGTCAGAGCCTTGCTCGTCTTCAATTCATTCATGTCTGCTCTGTCCAAACGGCAGTCACGCTTCCGCGATCCCGTTTGCCACATTTAAGCAGACATTTTAGGATATGTCATTTATCTTCCCAGAAGATTATAATGATTTTGCCTTTGCCCTTTTCATATTCCAGAAGCCTTTGGCCAAGCCTCGGGTTTCTAGAATATCGAAGTAAGGTGCGACTAGAGCTACTTGCCTAATTGCAAACTTTGACTTTATCTCATTGAGAATAGTCATTAACTCTCCAAGAGTTATTATTGTAATTTAGTACTTCTAAAATCTAAAGATAGATTTATGAAGATCCTTCAATTTCTTTATCATACTATAATGATATAATCCTTAGTTCTGATTCAGAAATTAAGGAGTCTACTGCGGTAAGTATAATGGATTAAGCACTAAAGTTATCATCACATAAATCTTCCAAAGATTATGCTATATTGTTTGCTTAACTCCGGGCTTAGGCCTAATATGTTATTTTATCAAATAAAGTAACTTATTAGTTTTTCCAGGACCATCCTGAAACTTTATTCCGAATTTGAAAATTAAACCATTTAAATACATTTTCCCCAGGATTATGTTTTAAATGTCAATCTTTTAATTATTATCTTGATTTTAATAGTCCAACTATTTAATCAACGATTTAGGTACTATTTATTATAATGATTACAATAGTCCAACTATTTAATCAACTATAATTTAATAGATTAAAATCAATTATATTGATTACTATAATCCAATTATAAAATCAACTATAAGTGAATAGTTTGAATATAGTCCAACTATTAATTAAAACAACGATTTAAATATTAGTCCAACTAACATTTAATTTATTTGACGAATGATATTTGTTTTGAGCGCTTATGGCAAGTAATTAAACGAATATTGCAAATTCAATTCTTGCCTCCAACTATTTTTCGGCGAGCCTCTAACCCTCTGTTGAGTACTCGGGAAACCGTGTTTCCTAGTGGGCTAGGATCCCGTTAAATATCACAATTTCTTGACTTTGGCCAATGACCGGCGTAAACACACACGTATAACGCAAGCGCACGTATCGTTCAAGTAGTATAAAAATATCGATCCCACGAGGACTTAATTCCTACTGTTGTTATTAATTATTGAATCTATTTATTTACAGATATCTAATTGAGGGAGAAGAGAAAGATTGCTTGATTGATTTGGTTGATTGTAGATTTACTAAATAAATAAATAAATAAAAAGGAAAAAGAAAATACTAAGGAAAATAACAAAAGACACAAAGATCTAGGGTTGTGAATCATTCTAATATCTTTTAAAAGATGAAGTGATTATTTTATGTTTGTGTAATAAATCGGTTTACTAACCTGGAACACTAAATTATGCAAAAGCCTCTGTCGATGGTCAGACGCAAATACCCAGTTTAACCCAATTGAACCATATGTCTATGTCAACCAAATTATCTGGATTCATTAAGTTTAAGTTCCAATTATGGCTACCCCCGCCCGACAGGTATATGTCTATCCTGTAAGGAAATCTATTAAAGGTTATCTATCCTCAAGGAAGATCGTGGGCTATTAAGTCTAAGGCTGAAACCTAAAATCCCTATGTCTAGTTCATTTTAGATTTACCACATCAATCTTATTGGTGATCAGACAACAAGAAGCATTAAGCTTAAGACTTAATAAGTAAACCTTTAAATTACCCAAACTATAAAATAACCCCTTATAAACCGGTGATATTAGAATTCATCACAACCCCAGATAACTAACACATAACTAGGGCTAGTAAAAACTTAAAAATAAAAGACATAAAATAAAAATGCTGAAAAATAAAAGACATAAAGTAAAAGCTGAAAAGTAAATTGCTGAAAAGTAAATGCTGAAAGTAAATTGCTGAAAGTAAATTGCTGAAAAGTAAATTGCTGAAAATTAAAGAAAGAAAAGTACTGTGCATAAAAGTAAATTGCGGAAAGTAAAAACTGAAAAGTAAAGAAAAGAAAGTGCGAAAGCGGAAATTAATTACTAAAAGCTATAAATAAACAAACAAGATACAATCTTCTTAGTATTCTTAAGGAATTCCTTAGAAAAGTATGAATTTTACAATGAAATGGCTTGGTATTTATAGGCAAAATTTTGCCTCCATCAAATCATCCACCAAATCAATTATTAATTGCTCCACTAATTGCTCCACTAATTGCTTATCATGTTTGGTGATGATTTGATAATTTTTATTATTTATTTATTAATTTATTTTTTTGCTTTGAAAATGATTGAAAGTGACTTTAATAATTACACACTACACACTTCTGGATGGTTCATCAATTTCGGGCATGAAATCTTCAGAATTCGAAATTATTTTGTCTTTAAAAGTTGTAGATCTTTGAGTCTTCTTTAATCTGGAACTTGAATCAGCTCAATCTGATATCTGAGTAAAATGTTATGCCCAAAATACGACAGATGCGCAAAATTGGAATTTCCAAAACTGCACTTCGTCAAAACGCCCTTTCAAGTTTCCAATCTCCAAAATTAAAATATCAAGTCCAATAATTGCCCTTATTTGACCCATATTTCATCCTAAATGATTTCATTGAGACCCGATATTATTTTATCTGCAAAATAAACTAAAACACATCAAAAAGTTCATCAAACCCGAGAAACTAAATAAAATATTAAGTTAAAGGGGCGGTAAATATTGATATATTTTCCACTCATCACACCCCCAAACCTAACATTTTGCTAGTCCTCGAGCAAAACAACAAAATAAATAAAATTAAACTAAGCCACTTTCGTAGGGATCATGGTTGCATTTAGCATATGCAACAAGCCTTTAACCCCTAGGTGTCCCTAGTGGACGAGTTGTAGTCTCGTGAGGGCTTACAGCAACGATACCCACAAACGTTTTACAAAAGTAAAAAGATAATAAAACTAATGCACACAAAAGCAAAAAGACAAGCGAAAAGAGAATAAAGATGTTAGTGACTAATCAGGTGAAACTTCTACTCCAAGTCAATAGTTGTTTTGTTTCATTCTAATTACTGAATAAGTAAATTCTCCGATTATTTTTTTACCATTCTCCATATACACAGCCAAAAAAATATTAAACAACTCATTTTTTCCACAACAGTCATAAGTGCAGTTGATAAGAGAGTAATATTTTTGTCCTAAAGTTCTATCAGATTTCACACCTTTTTGTAGCAATGGAATAATTTTTCTGATTTTTTTTCTTTGATTTTTTCTCTATTTTTTTATTTATATACAATATCTTCCATCTATGTAACGAGTGTTGGGTCGGTGGCTCCCAAACCAGTTGGTTTTAGGGCACCAGGTGTTAAGACACCCCTACGGACTTAATTACTCAGACTTCAGATATATTTTTGCAGCATCTTTGATCCATGTAACGAGCTTTGGGCCAGTGACTCCCAAACCAGTTGGTTTTAGGGCACTAGGTGTTAAAACACCCTTACAGACTTAATAACTCGGATCTCGGACGTTTTTTTTTTTTTTTTTTTTTTTTTTTTACTCCATCACTTTTTTAAGATGCTTCCTCCAATTAAACTAGAGCACTGAATATTACAAACTTTTCAATTTTAGCTCATGTTCGTATGTTACTATATGTTGATAATATCTGTCAACTGAGCATATGAAGATCCATTTTAGTCCGTTTTAAGGAGAATTCAAAAATTAAATAATTCAAAATGAAAAAACAAAAATTAACTTGTTTCGAAATAGGTTTGAGATACGTCTCAAGAGTGGAAACTCCTTACTCAGCTATCTCTTACCAATTTCACCTTTTTAGTCAAAATAAAAACACAAAAACGCAAAATATTTTTGTAATTTTTGAAAATTTTCCAATTTTTTTTGTATTTTTCGAAAAATTTTGGACTAAAAATAAAAACAACGCATAAACTAAAAAACAAGGTACTGATCAACTAATTCCCTCCCCCAAACCTAAATGAGACATTGTCCCCAATGTCTTAAACAATAGAAGAAGAGTTTAGAAGATAGTACATGGTTAGCCGAAATTCTACAGGAATTTAAAGGTTAAGATCCAGATTAACCCGACGCCTCTTACCACGATCGTCTTCAAACCAATTTATTTTTGAAAGGATAGGGTCAACTTGTGGTTCATAGGCTATGAGTTGGTCTATTAGATCCGGAGCAGTTCTGGCAGTGAAGAGGAGTTCTTTCATAGGTTTTGACACGAACCCATTTCTTCGGGCATCATCAAGAAACACACAAAGAAAATCATAAAATCCATCAACATTAAGCAGTCCAAGCGGTTTCTGGTGTATGTTCAGGTTCGCCCAAGATAGTACTATAAAAATTTCCTCCAATGTGCCCAAGCCACCTGGCAAAGCGATAAAAGCATCATCACGGTTAATCATTTCTACCAGTCGTTCAGACATACCTGACACGATCAGTTCCTCTCCGTTTGATGATCCAATAAGTTTTGCCTCTGCCAAGGGTTTTGGGATGATTCCCAAAACATGACTGCCTCCTTCCTGTACAGCCTTTGAAACGATCCCCATAAGTCCGAGATTGCCTCCGCCATATAATAATTGCATATTCCTTGCAGCTAAGACTCGACCCAATTCCTGTGCTGCTTCTATGTATTGTGGCTTAGTACCAACACTACTACCACAAAACACGCAGATGTTTTCAACTCGTCTTCTTGAAGTGGCTTCCATTTTTTTTTTGTATTTATTTTTCAACTCTGGATGCCTTCAAATGTGCAATGACGGGCTGAATTTATAGTACCTGAAAAAGGGTGAGTAATAATAGCACTAATATCTTCCAAATGACGATTGTTGGCTAAACAACAAAAGAGATCGTGAAAGGTCAAAAAGTATGGATCCTGTCTACGAAAATAAAGATAATTACAATAGAAAAGCGAATCAAAGCAATAATTAAGGCAACGGAATTGTGTACGCAATACGCCACTCGCTTAGTATAAATTCATTAGGATGTGTCTCAAGATTTCATTCCTTATTCAGCCATCGCTAATGAATTGTTTCTCATCTTTGATTGCCAAACACAATTCCTTATGTCTTAAAATGCTTCGTTTTTGCCTTTCCCTACAAAAATAACACACAAAATTAAAAAGTTCACACAAAATATGAAAACAAATTACAACAAATTGCATGGGTTGCCTCCCTGCTAGCGCTAAATTTTTCGTCTTCAGCCAGACGTGACTGAAATTCATCTATTAAGGAGGTTTCAATGTCGTTTTGGATTTCCGATTAAAGACAATCCCGTGAGTGTTGCTTTTGAAGGGTATCTTCCAACGGTAAAGTGGCAAAAAGAGTTTTGTATCATTCAGTGCTCGTGCCACCTTTTTACTACTTGTTGTTCCAGTGGTTCCTGCAAAGAAACAAAGAAAATCAGGAGGTCTCGTAAGATGTTTGACTTGGAATGGAAATTCCATTCTTTCAAGCTTCTGGGTGATATCTTTGATTTGTACTCCCCAAAACAGTGATGTTTCTCCTGAATGCTCTGGATCTTTATTAAGGTCAGACATTTGCTCCTCCATTTGCTCTGCTTCTTGTTCCACCTGAGGATGAAAAGATGAGTCAGACATTAGGTCTTCATCCTCTGATTCGGGTGAATTGATTGGCTCGGGTAGATCTTCTTCAAACATTTGTGCAATGGAATCTCCAAGATCTTCGTTTTGAGGATACAGAATTCCATCCTCAATTTTTGATGCAGTTGGTGCAAATATTTCAGCTTCATCCTCGTCAGAATCTGAATAATAAAAGTCAAATCGAGACTTTGCCGGTTCGGGCTCCTGAACTGATACCTCTAGTTGTTGATACTGCTCAGCCTCCTTCTCTGTTGAAGTGTCATATTCATCAGTGTCATCTGAAACTGGTTCTTGAGGTATGTAGTTCTGGTTCTCTGTTAATTGTCTGATCTGATCTGTCATTCTCTGTATGGATTCTGCGTTACTCTGAACTTGTGCATCAAATTGAGTTTCCATTTCCTTGAACCAATCTTTGAGCATGTGAAGTGTCTGATCTTTCTCGGATGGTTCTGGTTCTTGATGAAGATAAAATATGGATGGTGGATAAGATGAAAAATGTGGCTCTGTGAAATATGTTGGTTCTTCATAGCATGAATGATTTTGATAGCTCTGCCACCCTGGATTGTAGTTGTACTCGCAATAATCACTTGGGTGGTTACCATTACATATGTCACATCTCCACATTGAGTTCCGTTGAGCAAATGTAGTATTACTTGGTTCTGGCATCCAGTGATAGTCGTTGGGCTGTACAACAGGCCTCAGAAAACCGGACTGTTGCTCCCAGATGTGGGGTGTATCTTCTTGTAAAGCTCTTGATCTTTCAATCTCCCAGTAATGTTCCATTTTTCAACCACCTGAAATAAAAGAAAAAAAAATTACAGATAAAAATAAAGAAAATTAGATACAAGTAAATTGGATAGCTTCAAAATTAATAACTCAAGAAATATAAGTCCCCGGCAACGGCGCCAAAAACTTGACCGGCGTAAACACACACGTATAACGCAAGCGCACGTATCGTTCAAGTAGTATAAAAATATCGATCCCACGAGGACTTAATTCCTACTGTTGTTATTAATTATTGAATCTATTTATTTACAGATATCTAATTGAGGGAGAAGAGAAAGATTGCTTGATTGATTTGGTTGATTGTAGATTTACTAAATAAATAAATAAATAAAAAGGAAAAAGAAAATACTAAGGAAAATAACAAAAGACACAAAGATCTAGGGTTGTGAATCATTCTAATATCTTTTAAAAGATGAAGTGATTATTTTATGTTTGTGTAATAAATCAGTTTACTAACCTGGAACACTAAATTATGCAAAAGCCTCTGTCGATGGTCAGACGCAAATACCCAGTTTAACCCAATTGAACCATATGTCTATGTCAACCAAATTATCTGGATTCAGTAAGTTTAAGTTCCAATTATGGCTACCCCCGCCCGACAGGTATATGTCTATCCTGTAAGGAAATCTATTAAAGGGTTATCTATCCTCAAGGAAGATCGTGGGCTATTAAGTCTAAGGCTGAAACCTAAAATCCCTATGTCTAGTTCATTTTAGATTTACCACATCAATCTTAACAAGAAGCATTAAGCTTAAGACTTAATAAGTAAACCTTTAAATTACCCAAACTATAAAATAACCCCTTATAAACCGGTGATATTAGAATTCATCACAACCCCAGATAACTAACACATAACTAGGGCTAGTAAAAACTTAAAAATAAAAGACATAAAGTAAAAGCTGAAAAGTAAATTGCTAAAAAGTAAATGCTGAAAGTAAATTGATGAAAGTAAATTGCTGAAAAGTAAATTGCTGAAAATTAAAGAAAGAAAAGTATTGTACATAAAAGTAAATTGCGGAAAGTAAAAACTGAAAAGTAAAGAAAAGAAAGTGCGAAAGCGGAAATTAATTACTAAAAGCTATAAATAAACAAACAAGATACAATCTTCTTAGTATTCTTAAGGAATTCCTTAGAAGAAAGTATGAATTTTACAAATGAAATGGCTTGGTATTTATAGGCAAAATTTTGCCTCCATCAAATCATCCACCAAATCAATTATTAATTGCTCCACTAATTGCTCCACTAATTGCTTATCATGTTTGGTGATGATTTGATAATTTTTATTATTTATTTATTAATTTATTTTTTTGCTTTGAAAATGATTGAAAGTGACTTTAATAATTACACACTACACACTTCTGGATGGTTCATCAATTTCGGGCATGAAATCTTTAGAATTCGAAATTATTTTGTCTTTAAAAGTTGTAGATATTTGAGTCTTCTTTAATCTGAAACTTGAATCAGCTCAATCTGATATCTGAGTAAAAAGTTATGCCCAAAATACGACAGATGCGCAAAATTGGAATTTCCAAAACTGCACTTCGTCAAAACGCCCTTTCAAGTTTCTAATCTCCAAAATTAAAATATCAAGTCCAATAATTGCCCTTATTTGACCCATATTTCATCCTAAATGATTTCATTGAGACCCGATATTATTTTATCTGCAAAATAAACTAAAACACATCAAAAAGTTCATCAAACCCGAGAAACTAAATAAAATATTAAGTTAAATGGGCGGTAAATATTGATATATTTTCCACTCATCAGCTAACAAATTGTATGATAATTAACTGGGTAGATCTCTAAGATCGATTGGATCCAATCCAATTTCTAGATCCGGTAGGAGACATCCAAGTCCTAAACATATATCTTATATATGCCAATACATCAAATGTATTACCTGACCTTTTTCCTCTGAATCAACTAAGCCTTGGCTTTGGCACAACAAACTTAGTGATCCCAGTTAAGCGCAACCCATTGACCATGGAAAGCTTCGTAATCAATGTCGATGGACAAGAAGTGGTATTGACTTTGGCCAACAAACCACAACTTGGACAAGACACCAATATGGAACAAAGCCTTTGTGATTCAAACACATCCTCGACGGACAAAGTCCTTGACTTTGGCCAACAAGCCAATGCCAGTCTCGGATCTTGAGTGAGAATCACTCAATGGAAGGAAAGACGCTTAATATTGTTTGATGGTTTTTCGAGTGCAAATTGGCAACCAATTTATTATCTTTGTTAAGGTCTCATCATCATACACCCTTAAACATGCATTCTAAACACATAATAAAGCGCGTATATAAAATAATAATGATATGCGGATGGATACTTTACATTGATCCTAGATCAAATCTCTCAATTTCTCTCTCCCGCTAACACGTGTATTACTTCTACCCGTTACACTACACTTCTAAAGAAACCTCATTTACATTGAGGGGAATATGTGAGAAGAGAATACAAAGAATAAGGAGGTGATAAGTCTGGACACGCAGGTCCAATTAATAAATCAAATTTATTACAATAATTTCTAAAATTTCCCCACCCATCTAATATCCATCTGATATACATTATTCATGCATTGCAACCATGTATTCACACAAGCATGTTATCAATCAATCTAATCAAATTAATTAATCTGATAATTAGTGATCATCCAATGTTCAAACAACGATTTAATTTTGCTCGAGTCAAACTCGTTTTGCGAATAAGTACTCAAAGTACGAATTCTCGAATTAAATTAAACTACATCATTAAATCCAATTTAATATGCATTCAATTCTAATTCGCTATTTAATTCCAAATTAAATACTACAATTTATTTAATGAACTTTTACGACTTAAATTCCAAATTTAATCGCTACGGGTCTCAAAGCCCGATTAACGTCCAACGTCAATTCAATTAAAGTCCAATGGGCTTTTAATTAATTTCTGAAGGCGTGGACTTTTGGTTAACTCGGGTCAAACCGAATAACCAAAATCCAATTCGGGAGTTACCCCATAAGCCCAGAAATCAATTTTGGGCCATTAGGCCCAATTAAACTTTAAAGGTACATTAAGTCGCATTTGGGCTTTATGGAAGCGGTTTTGGGCCCAATTGGATCCAACCAATTTTTCCTAAAGCCCAATAAGCCCATTTACAACATAAAAAGCCCAAATCCAATTTTAAGGCCCAATTAATTAAATACAAAAAATCCAATTTCATATTTAATTAACCTAAAGTGTATATCATGATTAATAACCCAAATTAACATTTCTAAAACATCAATTTATACAATTAATCATGCTCATTTCCATCATCACATGTCCAACACATTTTGATTAAAATCAAACCCAATCATGCTTCAAAGTCTCGACTTTTATAAGGAATTTTAAATCGATTTTGATTTCAATCCAATTGAATCCACAATCAATATTAAATCAACATTCCCGATTGATTCAAGTCATCCAATAATCAAAAATCAAAAAATCACCAAGACATATTAGGGCACTTGTATTCGGCCAAGCCCAAATATTTGGGGAAAATTGTTCCAAACCACATTTAATCAAATTGATCCAATCAATCATCAATTAAACATGTATTAAACATACTCAAACATCCAATTTATTCAAATCATGCTCAAAATCATTTTACCTAAATTTTAAGCCCTAAACATTTCATGCTTTAACCTTGCTCTAGATGCCATTGTTGGTTTCTATTAAGGTCCCAAGATCATAAACAAGCATGAAACATGTGTGAATACTAAGCAACGAAGTTGCGGAATACTCACATCGATCGGTTGACCGACGCGCGAGGCAACAAAACTTTTCTTGCCCACTATCATGGTCACGGCAAACTGCAGTTCCATGCTCACTGTTTTCGGCCTTCTTCTTCAAGAATCCAAGTTCCAAGCTTCGTCGAATGATTCTCGGCTCATGGGTGGACTTCCCTATCACCTTCGCATGTCTCTCGGAGTGCTAGCTCTTAAGAAATTTGCCACAAATTTCCCACTTTTGGCTTCCCTATCTCACGGTTTTCTGGGAAGAAAACCAGTGAAGAATGCCCACCATGGGCATGTATATGAGAGAAGAGAGGAGGAGAGAAAGTTGTCTTGGTTGGTAGCCAAAGGTGTATGTAACCAATTTCCAAAATTAATTTTCATTTATTTGCTTTCAAAAAGCAATCAATAAATGCTCCAACCACACACATCAATTCACATCAACTTCCATCAATCATGAATAGTGACTTGCGTCAATCACTTAAAGTGAAAGACATCTATCACTTGATTGACGAATGATGTGACGCTAGTTGTGACTAGCGATTTGACGCTTGATTTGATTTATGCGCCGCACTCGAATTCGAAATGTGAATGCGCTCGCAAATAATCCCGGGCTCGGGTTCGCTAATTCCAAATTAACGAATTTTCCGTTGCGACGTAATTAAATCTAATTTAATTAAATAATCATACCTACCATAATTACTATTCACATCGCTAACGAATTAATTCTAAATTAACTCGTTCGCCCGAATTAAAATCTAATTTTAATTCCGCGTCGAAATCTAATTTCATTTAATATATCGAATATATATTAATTAATCGATTAATTCCAAATTAATCCTTATCTCTATTTATATGATATTTTATCCCAGATAAAATATCTCCGCAATTAATCCCAGATTAATTTTCTCTCTCATCATTAATTAATCCCAGATTAATAAAAGTGAGAGTCATACGTCATCGGTGAATCTTTGGGAAGCGACCCATGAGATCCCCGGATATGTTGGCAGTAAATTCGGTCGTCGGACTATCCGAACACGTAAGTACCAAGTACTACGTTTTACTGATTTACAAGACAAGGTTGGCTTCTAGCAAAGCGTCATGCCTACCCAATACTTCAAAAATATCCTTACAGGAATAAAGATCTATATCAGGCGTAGTATACGTGGTATTGCATATTTCTGTCCAGTATCGGATGATCACGTGCTAGGTCTGGGGCTGGAATTGTGTCTGCCCCGTACGAAGCACATGTCGGATGTCTGGTAACTAGTCTCTATAATCGTATAAAAATGACCTTGTCATTTTATCCCGATGACTGCAGTACTTAAGAGTACTAGTACCGTATCCTACGTGACCATCATCTCCATATGACTGGAGTGACACTTCCGTCTTGACATCACACCCAACACACTACGATTCTCAATATACCCAGCATTGGCGTACACAGAACCTGTTAAAGCTCTGGACGACCGCAACCAAAGTATATTGATTGTCGCAAGTATTAGCGGTACAAGTCTCAGGTTAAGACCAAATACACCTACCCTGATTTCAGACTTCCATAGACACATAGTCATACTACCAATGGAATTCCGAGGGGGTCTATCCAGAGCAAAGCTATTTCCCGTACCATCGGTAAAACACAACCTCCTATTACACTTGCATGAGTATCCTATACCCAAATATATGAGAACTATGTCGTTGTGTCCTCACAACGCGCACAAGTGTAATACCAGTCTTTTACGCATTATCGATGTCAAATCTCGATAATACTCTGACTATGGATATTTAATGATTTATCCTACGTGGACTGATATTGTCTCATATCATTCTCTGTCCAGGAACAAATCATAGGGACCTCCTATCATTTATATATCTAGGTGATCTAATCACAAATGATAAGAGTGCAATCTCTTTTGTCACATAGTTAATTTGTACAACAACACAATGATCTGTACAAATAGTGACGCTATGGGTCATAATTGTCCAACATCGCAAGTATTAGCGATGCAAGTCTCAGGTTAAGACCAAATACACCTACCCTGATTCGGATTCCCATAGACATATAGGCATTCTACCAATGGGATTCCGAGGGGTCTATCCAAAGCGAAGCTGTTTCCTTACCATCGGTAAACAGAACCTCCTATTACACTTGCATGAGTATCCAATCCCCAAATATATGAGAACTATGTTGTTAGGCTTCCATAACACGCACAAGTGTAATACTAGCCTATTACACATTATCGATGTCTAGTCTCGATAATACTACGACTAGGGATATTTAATGATTAAACGTTACGTGGATTAATACTGTCTCATATCTTATTAATCCGGTATTAATCATATGGAATTTTATCATTTATATATCCTGGTATTCTAATTACAAATGATAAATGAGCAATTTCCTTTGTCACATAGTTAATTTGTACAACAATACCATGTTCTGTACAAATAGTGATGCTATGGGTCATAATTTTCCAACAATCTCCCACTTGGCCTATAGCCAATCACTCAAGTGTCCTACACCTGAACCATGTATGGTTCGCTCAAACATATACTGAGAAACAACTTTCATCAGCGGATTTTCAAGGTTATCATCTGATACAATTTATTCGATCATCATATCACCACGATGTATGATCGAACGAATAAGATGAAATAGTCGAAGTATATTCTTGGATCATTGATGAGACCGTGGTTCCTTAGCCTATGTTTTAGCCTAGCTCAGTTGCTAACAGAACTACTCCTAATCCAATTAGGATTATAAAGATCCAAAATGCTTCTATTGCTGCCTCAACTGCAGCAATGTTCCGCTTTTCTTGTTTATTCGGCAACAATATCTTGTTTTGAATATTTCTAACTCACTGTTCTGTTATTCAAACTAGCCGTCTTTTCAGTTTGGAAACTTACAGCAGTGAACCTAGTCTCCTCAAGTTCTCATTTTCCCCATATTTTAAGAAAGCATCTTTAGTTCGTCGAAGATACTCAAGGATGTTCTTTACATCAATCCAGTGACCATCACCTGGATTGGCCTTATAGCATCTATATATGCTCAAAGCATATGAGACATCATGTCACATATATTTCAAAAATGTACGAACTCTGGGAGGGTTGTCAGCAGCTTTCTAGATCTATCCCAATAGATCTTTATTCCTAGAATAAAGGTTGCATCTCCCAAGTATTCCATGGAGAATTTTAATGAAAGCCAAGCTTTCACAGATTGTTAACATGGGAATGTAATTGCTTAGAAGCAATACATCATCAACGAATATGACATTCATTGTCAGTGCGCTCCCATTAACCTTCTTATATACACAAGAATCATATTCATTTTGAATGAAATCATATACCATTATGATCTTATCAAAATGTTGGTTCCAAGAATACAATGCTTGCTTTAATCCATAAATAGATCGATTTAACTTGCAAACCTTGTTTGCATGTTTCGGCACGACAAAACCGTCAGGATATTGTAAACATCATCCAAAAGGTTTCCGTGAAGGAAAACAGTTTTGACGTCTATATGCCATATTTCATAAATGAAATATGCAACATTAGCAAGCATTATCCAAAAGGATTTAATCATGGCAACAGGTGAAAATATTTCGTCGTAGTCGAAACTATGTCGTTGATAATACCCTTTCTGTACAAGCCTAGCTGTGTACATTTGTATGTTGCCATCCATGTATGTCTTCCATGAAGACACATTTAGTACCAATAGGCACAATGCCTTCTGGTACATCAACCAGTGTTCAAACTTGGTTGTATACATGGAATCCATTTCGAACTTCATGGCACTTTGCCATAAAAGGAGTCGATACCTTGTATCACTTCCTCATACGTATCCGGTTCGTCTTCCTCAAAAGATTAATATCTACATGAGGTGAGATCAGAAACCCATACTTCCCAGGTTGTTTTCTGACTCTCTCTGACCTACGCGGTTCTTGTGTATTCGAAGATTATTGGTACAGTTTCATCCCTGATGAACTGTTTGTGTTCCGCGAGGACTCGGTGCCTGGAATAGTATTACTCTGATTTTCATCGAGTTTTACTTTTCATCCCACTTACCACTGCATATAGGAATTCCTCTTTGGAAAACCGCATGGAGAGCAACAATTACATTGTTCTCTTATGAGTTGTATAAGTACTATACTTTGGTTTCCTAAGGACAACCCACAAATAGGCACTTATCTAATTTGGGTTCTAGTTTAGTACCATACAAATATTTAGCGTATGCCCAGCATTCCCAAATCTTCAGGAATGAGAAAATCAGTTTCTTTCCTGTTCATATCTAATATGAAGTCTGTCTAACAGATTTTTATGGAACCTTATTCAAAATAAGTATTGCACTGTTTAATGCGTATCTTTAGAAGGAAATTGGTAGCTCAGAGTGACTCATCATTAACCTTACCATGTCCAACAAAGTTTGGTTACTCTGTTCGAACACACCGTCAAATTGAGGTGTTCTGGGAAGAGTCTACTGTGAAAGAATACCATACTCTTTCAAGTAAGCTTGAAACTCATATGTTTAAGTATTTTACATTATGGTCCGACCGTAATGTTTTTAATACATTTATCGGTCTGTTTTCTTACTTCGTGTCGAAACTCTAAAAGTTTTTGACTTGTGTTTCATAAGATACAAATAAATATAATGCGATGCCACATCCGTAAAGGGTACGAAGTATTCATATCCACCTCTAGTCTAGCTAGACATTGGCCCACTTACGTCACTATGAACGAGGGGTAACAGATCGGTGGCACTTGCACTTTTACCAAGTAAAAGGTATTTAGGCACTTTGCCTAATAAACTAGATTCGTAGACATCACATCCAATACACTATGATTCTCAGTATACCCAGAAGAGGCGTACACAGAACCTGTTAAAGCCCCAACAATCAAAACCAAAGTATATTGATTGTCGCAAGTATTAGCGATGCAAGTCTCAGGTTAAGACCAAATACACCTACTATGATTGGGATTCCTATAGACACATAGTCATACTACCAATGGGATTCCGAGGGGTCTATCCAGAGCGAAGCTGTTTCCGTATCATCGGTAAACAGAACCTCCTATTACACTTGCATGAGTATCCCATACCCAAATATATGAGAACTATGTCGTTACGCTTCCAGTCTCGATAATACTACGACTAGGGATATTTAATGATTAAACCTTTGTGGATTAATATTATCTCATATCTTATTAATCCGATAGTAATCATATGGACTTTTATCATTTATATATCTAGGTAATCCAATTACAAATGATAAAAGAGCAAATTCCTTTGTCACATTGTTAATTTGTACAACAACATCATGTTCTGTATATATAGTGATGCTATTGGTCATAATTGTCCAACATGCACATACTCATAGCATACTATGATGCTACTCATCAAATCAGAACTGGATATCACTAAATTTCCATATCAAAGGTAATATCTCAAGAAAGCCAATCATTCTGAAAACTCTTTTCTTGTCTAAAAATAAATATTTTCCTACGAAACTTTTCTGGAAATCCTTTTCTATCTGTAAATCTCTGAGTTTCCCTTAAAACTATTTTCTCTAGAAAACTCGTTTGTAAAACATCATTTTCTGTAAATCTGTCTCTGAAAATCCATTTATGAAAATCTATATCTGAAAGATCTGTTCTGAAAACTATCTTTGAAACTGATCTCCGAAAACTGTTTTTGAAAAACTGGTCTTTATCTCTGAAAACCTGACGTATGGGGGCGTTACATATCGTCGTCCCCCCTGTTAGTATTCTTAGAACAAGCCACAAGATCTCTAAGTTCATTTATGTGTGAATAAAGAAGAGGAGTTACGGAAATACTCACAATGCTTGGTAGAGAAAATCAAGCTTTTCATGGATGTAATGGAAGCTCTAAACCTTCAAATTGAATTCCAAACTCTAGGATTGGTTTCCATATCTCCTCATTTGTCTTCTTAAAGTGCTAGCTTTGTAGAATTTTGCAACAAAATTCCATTGAAAGAGAGAGAGAGTCACGGTTTTTCAAGAAAAAAAGAAGATGAATAGTTGTTCAACTAGTTTCCAAAACTAAAATGACTTCTTTTTATATAAAGTTTGTGTGTTGAATTGGTTTGAGTGTAGAAAAAGCAATCACAAGCTTTCACTCAACCAATTACCAAATTCCATCAAGTGTCAAACACAATGATGTAAGTTGGTGGGCCCCACTTAAAAAAATAAGTTTGGATTCATTCAAGGGAACTAAATCTTCCAATTATTTATACTTCTATGGATCACCTTCCAAAATAACTCAAGAAATTGTCATAAATTATATGAATAAATCTAATCTATAAGATAAATATCAATTAAATAAACTAATATGAGATCATAACATTAATTTCACCTAAATTTACCATTGTGCTCAATGGCAGATTTCTTTCCAACAATACTCTTCTCGTCCTTCACTTCTTTCAAAAAACCATCTTCTGTTCATTCCTTGAATATTGCATTTTTTGTATGGGAAGTTTGGCCTTGACCAACCTGGCGTAGATACCAAATATTACGAATACAAACATCCATAACAGAAATAACAAAAAATAAATTTAGATTCATTCGAGTGAAACATTCCAATTGTTGATAATTTGAGGAACCAACCAACTCCTAAAACAACTCAAGAAGTTGTCATACTAATTCACTTCTGAATGTTTTAGTCATTAGATAATTCAAATATTTATAAGATTATATATAAAAAAATAAAAATGGTAGCTATCAACATGGATAATAAACCTATCTCTTGACTAAAGAATTATCTTATCGATTTATTTAGGGATAAATACTTAACATATATAAGTAAATGTAATTTATAAGAGATATATATATATATATATATATATGTTAAATATTTTTAAGTCTGCTCATCACGTTACCTGACGGCTTTATATTAAAGTTATAAAATTAAATTGATAAATCTATTAAATAAAATTACATATTATAATAAAAATACATATTATAATTTTATAATAATTCTATTATAACAAGAAAGCATATTAGAATATAAAATTTTAAAAAATACTATTAAATTATTTACAATTAACCTAATCTGTACAATTAATTTTTTATTATTAAATTATAAAATTAAAATATCTCTACAATTATTTTTTATTATAAATTATGAAATTAAAATAATAAATTATTAACATAAGAAACCTATAACGATATAAAAACATTATCTACTATTAAAGAAGGAAGGCAATTAATTTATTTAATTATTAGTTAATATTTTAGTTTTTCTATATATATAAGTTAAATATTTTTTAGCCTCCTCATCTCGCCACATGGCAACTCACTATTAAATTAATAAATTTATTAAATTAAAAAGCATATTATAATAAAAATATGTATTATAATTTTATAAGAATTCTATTATAATAAGAAAATATATTATATTATCCTATTAAAATAAGAAATACTATTAAATAAAATATATTGTACTATCCTATTAAAATAAGCAATACTATTAAATTATAAAATTAAATTAATAAATCGAAAAATAAGAAATTTATTATAACAAGAAAATATATTATACTATTATTTTAAAATAAAAAATACTTTTAATTATAAAATTAAATTAATAAATCTATTAAATAAAAAAAAACTATTACAATAAAAATGTATATTATAATTTTATTAGAAGTATATTACAATAAGAAAACATATTATATTATCATATTAAAATAAAAAATACTGCTAAATTATAAAATTAAATTAATAAATATAAAAATAAGAAACTTATTATAATAAGAAAATATATTATATTATTCGATAACTTTTTGAATAATATAATAGATAATTCGCGTGTGTAGAAGTATATAATAATAACAAGAAAACATATTCTCGACGCAATTAATCACAAATTAATTCTTTCTCTGTTAATTAATCCCAAATTAATTCCTACCGTAATTAATCCCAGATTGATTTTCTCTCTCATAATTAATCCTAGATTAATTCTGTTCTAGTCAAATGTCATCGGTGAATCTTTGGGAAACGACCCAAGAGATCCCTGGATATGTTGGCAGTAAATAAGGTCATTGGCCTATCCGAACACGTGCGTACCCGGTACCACATACTTACCGATTTACAAGACATGGTTGGCTTATAGCAATGCACCGTGCCTACCCAATTCTCCAGAAATATTCTTTAAAGGAATATATAATCTTTATCAGGCGTAGTATACAGTGTATTGCGTATTACGATCCAGTATCGGATTTTACATACAAGGCCCGGGGCTGGAATTGTGTCTGCCCCGTACGAAGCATATATAGGATCACTGGAAACTAGTCTCTATAATCGGATAATCATGACCTAGTCATATTATCCCGATGACTGTAGTACTTAAGAGTACCAGTTCCGTATCCCTGCGTGATCATCATCTCCATATGACAGAAGTGATACTTCTATCTTGACATCACACCCAATACACTACGATTCTCAATATACCCAAAAGAGGTGTACACAAAACCTGTTAAAGCCCCAGACGTCCAAAACCAAAGTATACTGATTGTTGCAAGTATTAGCGATGCAAGTCTCAGGTTAAGACCAAATACACCTACCATGATTCAGATTCTCATAGACACATAGTCATACTACCAATGAGATTCTGAAAGGTCTATCTAGAGCGAAGCTATTTTAGTACCATCGGTAAATAGAACCTCCTATCACACTTGCATAAGTATCCAATACTTAAATATATGAGAACTATGTCGTTACGCTTCCATAACACACACAAGTGCAATACTAGCCCATTCCGCATTATTGATGTCCAGTCTCGATAATACTACTAGGGATATTTAATGATTAAACCTTTCGTGAATTAATATTGTCTCATATCTTATTAATCTGGTACTAATCATATGGACTTTTATCATTTATATATCCAAGTAATCAAATTACAAATGATAAAAGAGCAATTTCCTTTGTCACATAGTTAATTTTGTACAAGAACGCCATGTCCTTTACACAATAGTGATGATATGGGTCATAATTGTCCAACAATCTCCCACTTGGCCTATAGCCAATCACTCAAATGTCTAACACCTGAACTATGTACGGATCGCTCATGCTTATGCTGAGATATCGCTTTCGTCAGCGGATTTACAAGGTTATCATCTGATGTGATTTATTCGATCATCACATAGCCACGATGTATGATCTCACGAATCAGATAAAACCGTCGAAGTATATACTTGGATCATTGATGAGACTGTAATTCTATAGTTTGTGCTATAGCCTAGCTCAGCTGCTAACAGAACTACTCCTAATCTAATTAGGAATTTTATAGATCCAAAATGCTTCTTCTGCTGCCTCAGCTGCAATAATATAATCCGCTTTTATTGAACCGAAAACAATATCTTGCTTGGTGTTGGACAGTTATGGCCCATAACATCACTATTTGTACATATCATGGTGTTGTTGTACAAATTAACTATGTGACAAAGGAAATTGCTCTTCTATCATTTGTAATTAGATTACCAAGATGTATAAATGATAGAAGGTCCATATGATTAGTTCCGGATTGAGATGATATGAGACAGTATCAATCCATAAAGATTTAATCATTAAATATCCCTAATCGTAGTATTATCGAGATTGGACATAGATAATGCGGAATAGACTAGTATTACACTTGTGCGCGTTATGAGAGCATAACGACATAGTTCTCATATATTTGGGTATATGATACTCATGCAAGTGTAGTAGGAGGTTGTGTTTTACCGATGGTACGGAAAACAGCTTCGCTCTAGATAGACCGTTCGGAATTCCATTGGTAGTATGACTATGTGTCTATGGAAGACCGAATCAGGGTAGGTGTATTTGGTCTTAACTTGAGACTTGCACCGCTAATACTTGCGACAATCAATATACTTTGGTTTTGGTCGTCCAGGGCTTTAACAGGTTCTGTGTACGCCTCTTCTGGGTATATTGAGAATCGTAGTGTATTGGGTGTGATGTCGAGATGGAAGTATCACTCCAGTCATAATGGAGATGATGATCACGTAGGATACGGAACTGGTTCTCTTATGTAATGCACTCCTCGGGATAATATGACTAGGTCATGATTATCTGATTATAGAGACTAGTTACCAGAGATCCGATATGTGCTTCGTACGGGGCAGACACATTTCCAGCCTCAGGCCTTGCACGTGATATCTGATACTGGATCGATATACGCAATACTACGTATACTACGCCTGATATAGATCACATATTCCAGTAAGAATATTTCTGGAGAATTGGGTAGGCACGGTGCTTTGCTAGAAGCCAACCATGTCTTGTAAATCGGTAAAAATGTTGTACTAGGTACGTATGTGTTCGAATAGTCCGACGACCGGATTTACTGCCAACATATTCGGGGATCTCATGGGTCGCTTCCCGAAGATTCACCGATGACATATGACTCACACTTTATTAATATGGGATTCATTACGAAGATATTTTATCTGGGATAAAATATCAATTAAAGAGAGAAAATGATTAATTTGGAATTAATCGAGAAAATAATATATTCGATATATTATACGAAATTGGATTTCGACGAGGAATTAAAATTAGATTTTAATTCGGGCAAACGAGTTAATTTAGAATTAATTCGTTAGCGACGTGAATAGTGATTTTGCTAGGCATAATTATTTAATTACGTCGCAACGGATAATTCATTAATTTGAATTTAGCGAACCCGAGCCCGGGAGTGTTTGCGGGCGCACTCGCATTTCGAATTTAAGTGCGGCCCACAAGTCACATCAAACGTCAAATCACTAGTCAATCAATTGATGTGACGTCTAGTCACTTTGAGTGATTTGACAACTTGTCATGAGTGATGTGAATAGTGATGAAGTGGTTGATGGCATAAATGCCTTGACTTTTTTTGAAAGCAAAAATGGTATATCTTTATTTGTTTTTTGAAAAATCAAATCAGTGTATTGGATACACAAACTAACTTCCTCTCTCTCACTCCCTCCTCTCTCACGCCCAATGGGCATATTCTTCTTCTTCTTTTTCTGGTTTTACCGTGAGTTGAAGAAGAATGATTGAAAGTTTTGCAGCAAAATTTCCGGAGTGCTAGCATACTTTAAGGGTCTTGCGAAGGTGATAGGGAAACCGACTTGTGAGCTTGGAATCACAACACAAAGCTTGGAGCTTGGAGGACCAAGATGGCCGATTTTTTTGAGCACAAAAACCTGCAAATGCCGAGAGCTTCAAAGGGGATAAAAAGAGTTTTTGTTGTTCAACGCATCCCTAAACCGATCATTGTAAGTATTCCGCAACTTCTTTGAGTATTCGCACATGTGTTTCATTGCTTGAAATTGATCATTGGGACTTAATAGAAACCCAACAATGGTATCAGAGCCATTTTGAGCATGAAACTTGATTAGGGTTAAAATTGGGCAAAATTGATTTAAGCATGTTTGAGTGAAATTGATTGTTTGAGTATGCTTAAATTATGATAACATGGTGTTATGCATTGTCAATTTGATGAATTTTGAATTGGACAAATTTTCCCCAAATTGGATGGCTTGGTCGAATCTTGATAATGCCCTAAAGTCATGGTATTTTTTGTTTCTTTGATCATTGGATGACTTGAAACAATTGGGTAATGTTGATTTAAGATTCAATTGGATTGGATTTACAATTGGACATAAAAACCCACAAATGCCATGACCACTAAGCATGTAAAATGATGTGATTTTTGATTAAAATGTGTTGGACATGTTTTGATGTTAATGAGCATAATTAATTGAGCAAATTTGTGTTATGGAAATGTTAATTTGGGTAATTAATTATGGCATACACTTTAGGTTAATTAAGTTATGAAATTTGGAATTTGGTAATTTAATTAATTGGGCATATTTTGGAAATTGGGCTTGAAAAGTTGTAATTGGGCTTAATGGGCTTGGTTGTACCAAGATTGGTTTAGGCTAAATTGGTTGGATCCAATTGGGCCCAAAACCATATCCATAAAGTCCAATTATGACTTAATGGACCTTTTAATTTTAATTGGGCCTAATGCGCCTAAATTGGTTTCTTGGCAAATAAGGGTGATTCCTTAAATGGGCTTTGGTATTTGGGTTTGACCCATATTGACCAAAAGTCCATTCTTTAGAAATTAATTGAAAGCCCTTTAGACTTTAAATTAAATTGACATTGGATGTTAATCGGGCTTTGAGACCCGTAACGGTTAGATTTAGAATCTAAGCCATAAAGGTTCGTTAATAAAGTGTAATTATTTAATTTGGAATTAAATAAATGAATTAGTATTAAATACAAATTAAATTGGATTTAATGTTGTAGTTTAATTTAATTCAAGAATTCGTACTTTGAGTACTTATTCGCAAAACGAGTTTGACTCGCGCAAAATCAAATTGTTGTTTGAACATTGGATGATCATTAATATTCAGATTAATTAATTGGATTAGATTGATTGATAACATGCTTGTGTGAATACATGGTTGCGATGTATGAATAATGTATATCGGATGGATATTAGATGGGTGGGGCAATTTTGGAAATTATTGTAATGAATTTAGAATTTATTAATCGGACCTGCGTGTCCAGCTTATTACCTCCTTACTCTTTGTATTTCTCTTCTCACCTATTCCCCTCAATGTAAATGAGGTTTCTTTAGAAGTGTTATGTAATCGGGTAGAAGTAATACTCGTGCTAGCGGGAGAGAGGAAATGGAGAGATTTGTTCTAGGAACAATGTGTTAAATATCCATCCGCATATCATTATTATATTTATTTACTTACGCACCTTATTATGTGTTTAGAATGCATGTTTAAGGGTGTATGATGATGAGACCTTAACAAAGATAAATAATTGGTTGCCAATTACACGTGAAAAACCCTCAACATCATATTAAGCGTTTTTCCTTCCATTGAGTGATTCTTACTCAAGATCCAAGACTGGCATTGGTTTGTTGGCCAAAGTCAAGACCTTTGTCCATCAAGGATGTGTTTGAATCATGAAGGCTTTGTTCCATATTGGTGTCTTGTCCAAGTTGTGATTTGTTGGCCAAAGTCAAGATCACTTCTTGTCCATCGACATTGATTACGAAGCTTTCCAAGGTCAATGAGTTCCGCTTAACTGGGATCACTAAGTTTGTTATGCCAAAGCCAAGGCTTAGTTGATTCAGAGGAAAAAGGTTAGGCAATATATTGGATATATTGGCATATATAAGATATATGTTTCGGACTTGGATGTCCACCTACTGGATCTAGGAATTGGATGGGATCCAATTGATCTTAGAGATCTACCTAGTTAATTATCATACAATTTGTTGCCAAAGTCAAGATTGTGTGTTATTTAACGGGGTCCTAGCCCACTAGGAAACAAGGTTTCCCGAGTACTCAACAGAGAGTTAGAGGCTCACCGAAAAATAGTGGGAGGCAAGTATTAAATTTGCAATATTCGTTTAGTTACTTGCCATACGCGCTCATTCAAATATTTTGTCAAATAAAATAATATATTAGTTGGACTAATATTTAATGTTGTTTTAATTAAACAGTTGGACTGTCTTCAAACTATTTCATTTATAGTTGATTATATAATTGGATTATAGTAATCAATATATTTGAATTAACTAATTTCAATTAATAGTTGATTTTATAATTGGATTATAGTAATCAATATAATTGAATTTAACCAATTAAATTATAGTTGATTATATAGTTAGACTATAGTAATCAATATAATGAATAGTACCTGAAATCGTTGATTGGATACTTGGACTATTAGAATCAAGATAATTGAAAGATTAATGTTTAAAACAAATCCTGGGTGAAAATATATTTAAACGACTTTAATTTTCAAATTGGGAATAAAATCTCAGGATAGTCCTGAGTGACCGAGAAGTTACTTTATTTGATATAGTGACGTCTCGAGCCTAAGCCTGGAGTTAAGCAAATAGTAGAGCATGATCTTTGGAAGATTCATGTGATGATAACTTTAGTGCTTAATCCATTATGCTTGCCAAATAGATTCCATAATTTCTTAATCAGAACTAAGGATTAGATCTTTATAGTATGATATTGAAATTGAAGGATCTTCATAGATCTATCCTTAGATTTTAGAAGTAACAAATTGCAATAGTAAAATCTTGGAGAGTTAATGGCTATGCTCAAGGAGATAAAGCCAAAGTTTGCAATAAGGCAAGAAGCGCAAGGCGCACATTACTTCGACATTCCGGAAGGCCAAGGCTTGGCCATAGGCTTCTGGGGTGTGGAAAAAGGCAAAGGCAAAGTCATTATAATCTTCTGGGAAGACAAAGGACATATCCCAAGATGTCTGCCTAAACTGTGGCAAACGGGGACACGAAAGCGTGACTGCCGTATGGACAAGGTAGACATGAAGGAACTGAAGAACGGGCAAGGCTCTGACTTCAAATATGTTTGTCATAAACATGTTCACAACTAGTATTAAAATTGGATTTTAGATACTGGAAGTGGTACATAAATATGTACTGGTGTGCAGAATCTGCTGATAAAAAAGATACTGACTTTAGTTGAGATCTATCTGCGAATCGGAAACGGGACGAAAGTCGCTGTTTTAACCGTAGATACCTAAGTTTAGGAACTACCTGTAGGCATTGCATTTTTGCATGTGAAACCCGATGATGAGTCTCAGTTGGAGGCACTACCTTTTTAGCTAAGGATATTGCGAGAAACGGAGGTCGGAAGGGGAAATTCAGAATAAGTACGTCATCAAGTTTATTTCGCAAGCTCACTGTCTTCGTTAGTGCTACGTTCGTTACTTCGTTCGAACGTCAGGCAGATTGCGGGCGTTCGTGTCGCGTTCGAACGGTGTCGGTAATTCTGGTTTTGCTGCTAGCCTCACACCCCAGCCCATTTAGCCCCCCAAAGCCCATGAAACACATCCCAAATTAAAGAAATAAATATTAATTTAAACATTAAACATTAAATAAAATATTTAAACCATTTACCAATTAAATAAAACATTTACCTAACTTAAACTAAAATCATGCCTAATTTAAATAATTTGAATATATCATATACTAAAATTAAAAAGAAGATATGCCTAATTAAAATCAATCCTAACCAATTAAAACCAATCAAATATTTGACTTCCTAATCTAATAAGACATCTACCAATTTAAAATAGTTGACTTCCTAATTTAAAATATTTTGTCCCCCCTCAATCTTGTGTATACCATCCTTAGGACTCCTAATTTGGAAACTAGATCTCTTCCTTGTGAGACAAGGGCAAACCCTAGCTCTCTTCTATATAAACAACCTCTAACCAAAGCCATCCTCTCCTTGACGCATATGATTCACGCCCAAAACACTTCACATATACACAAAAAGAGAACAAAGAGCCCTAACCATCTCCTCCATAGCCGAGACAACAAGAGCCTCAATCCTCCACCATAACCGAATCCACTACAAGTAAAAATCCTCCATATCCGAATCCAAAGCACCAATAACCACCATAGCAGAATCCAAAACAAACCAAACTCACCCTTAGCCGAATCCAGAACACCAAAAATCCTTCAAAGTCGAGACCACTACAAGCAATAACCCTCCTTAGCCAAATCAAAACACTCCCCTCCTGTACCGAGAAAACATCCCCCCATACAGCCCTTACAACCACTAAAACACCCCCTAACAAACACTCAAAAACAGCCCCTGAATCACCTTAAAACAGCAGCCCAAATCCTCTTAAAACAGTCTCTAAAAACCCTAAAAACAGTAACACAAAAACTGCATAGATAATCTTAAAAATAATCACACACAACTGCACTAAGAACCCACGCAAACTTGGAACAGTTCATTGAAAACGTTAAAACAGGTGGCCTGAGCAGTGAGCAGCAAGAAAGAGGCCGAACAGGAGCAGAACGGAGTTCGAACCGCAAGCAAAACAGCAAAGCAGTGAGCTAGGACGCTGAACCAGTGAACCGGAGAAGTTGAGGAGTTGTACCCTTCCGACATCCGTGAAACGCAAGCCTGAAAGTTGGCTAAAAGGTTAGACCTGAGGGTACTTTTCACACTCATCTTTATTTGACCTTTGTTATTTATTTGGATTGTATTTTACTTGTTCGTTAAATCTTGCTTGTGTATGATGTGTGTTGTGGGTATTGAATGAATGAGAGATGTGTCAACTCTCGCGGTATATCGGATGGAAACCCGGACATAAATTTCATAGCCGATTCCGAGTGGACGGTAATATGATCTGTACTCGGGACACAACTCCACGTACCGCTTGAGTAAACGGCACCCTCTTTTGTTTTGTGTTGCTTTTATTTATTTATTTTTCGTCACTTGAATTCTGTATGTTGTTTATTTATGCATGATTCAATCGAGCGCATGGGCTTAGTAAGTGGAATGAAAGATCCCCTATGGGGAGGGGCTAAAGCCCTTTACCACGATGCTTTGCCGCGCCGGATGATGTGTGTTCGGTTGGATGCAAGATACGTTCAACCGGGCATACTTAATTTAATATTAGTGTCTTTATCTTTTTATGCATGGTTCAATCAAGCGCATGGGCTTAGTAAGTGGAATGAAAGATCCCTTATGGGAAGGGGTTAAAACCCTTTACCACGATGCTTTGCCGCGCCGGTTGATGTGTGTTCGGATTGGATGTAAGATGTGTTCAATCGGGCATACTTGGTTTTGATATGATTGGCTCTATTTTTGTATGTGTGATGTGATGCGCATGGGCTTAGTATGTTGGTCTAAAGGTCCTCTCTTTGAGAGACCAAGAGCCCCAAAAGGCCACCTTTACGGCAGTACTTCACCGCGCCCCTTTATTTTGTTGTTTATGTATTACGTCCCATTTCATGCGTCAGGTCTGTTCCCGTTCGAACGCGTTTACGAACGCAACTCGAACGCGCATGCATTTTGCCTTATCATGCATCAGGTCTCATTTCCGTTCGAACGCGTTAACGAACGCCATACGAACGTGAGCATTCTGTTTCATTCCCGTTCGAACGCGTTAAAAAATGCCATACGAACATGAGCATTCTATTTCATTTCCGTTCGAACGCGTTAACAAACGCCATACAAACGTAAGCATTCTGTTTCATTTCCGTTCGAACGCGTTTTCAAACGCCATACGAACGCGAACCTTCTGTTTACCGTTCGAACGCGTTTACGAACGCTACACGAACGCGAACACACTGAACTGAGACATATTCATCACATGCCATGTATAATTGTTTCTTAGGTGATTGTTTTATGGAACCACGCATAGTCATTCTTATCTTTGTGCACGTAATAATGAAAAGCATGTTTATTCCATTAGTTGCGTCACTTGCCTTAGTCTTGATTTAACGTATTACGATTCATATACCTATGCCATGATGACTTTGGAGTATTATTTCTTGTGATATATCGGATGGAAACCCAGACATAAATTCTGTAGCCGATTCCGAATGGACGGTAATGCGGTCTGTACTTGGGATACAATTCCACGTATCACTTGGAAAAGTGCTCACATGTATGCTTATGTGGTTATTATGTATGCTTGTGTTTTTCATGAATATGATATGCTGAATGAAGTTGTATGTTCATTGTTACTTTGAAATATTTTCAGGCATGTGTTCTTAGATATGAGATATATGTGAAATGTAGGTATAAGTGTTATTTTGTACCCGTGAATATAGAAGCATGATATTCTTAGGAATAAGTGTTACTTAAGCCTGATTAAATTATTATGTAAATCCTTTCATTACAAGTGGCATGAGTAACGGACCATTCCGAACCCAACGGTTTGAGGTCTTCCCTTGCGAGGGGTGAGTGCGGACTTAAATCACATTTTCCCGGTTCACACCGGGTGGCGACTCCATTATTCTCCGGTTTAGTCCCCCGCGGGCTACTCCGTACTCCCACCTAGGCCGCGAGCCTAGGACAGCATGCGTCGCCCCAGATTTCTGTGTTCCCACAGTCTAGCGACTCCACTGGGGATAGAGAATCGGCCCTGAAATATTGACTTGTGATGTTTGGATTTATGTTTTAATTGACCGTGTCTATAGTGGATAAAGTGAGGGTTTAATCAAAGGCATTTTTAGGGTAGGTAATGGTTTGATGTCTTCCTTCATTCACTACCTTTCTAGAAGGAAAAGCTGTGAAGGCACCTAGATAGCCATCTACTCGTAGCCTATTGTGATGGACTAATTTGGAGGACTCGTTGTTTATTCCTGACAACAAGCGATAAGAGCCTAAGAGGCTTGGGTATTTAAGTGAGCCTCGCTCCACCTTCCCTCTGGGGGATCTACAACGGGAAATCCATTTGACAGTCCATCACACACCATAGCTCATTGGCACGTACCTTAGTGTATAAAAAGGGGTGTGCTCACTTGGTTGCTCAAACCCTTGAGTGGGGAGACCTAGTTGTGGGCCATCCTTCGTGTTGGAGTTTCTAGGTCCATAGAATCGAATACAAGCCATGAAATATGTGTGAATACAAATCGAGAAAGTCACGGAATACTTACATCGAGCGGTTGAGCGACGATTTGGGCAACAAAAAACGAAATCTGCTCACTGGTGGACTGCACTGCAGTGGGCTGCTGTGAACAGTGATTTGCGCCCCTTATCTTCAAGATTTGAAGCTCCAAGCTTCATCATTTTGGTTCCCGGCTCATGGGTGGACTTCCCTATCACCTTCGCATTGATCTCGGAGTGTGCTAGCACTCTTGTTTTGCCACAAAACACACTTGCTTCCCTCCATTTTTCCTTTGCTTCCATCGGCAGTTCACTGCCTCAAGAACAAGAAGAAATGCGTGAGAGAGGAAGGAGAAATGGTGAGAGAGAGAAGTGAAAAGTGTGTTGGAAAATTGGTTTTTTTTTAATTTGCTTATATATTTTCTACAAATAATAAAAGCAAATACACTTCCCTTTTCTTTCAAAAAGTCAAAGGAAGATATAAAAAAAAATATATGTCTTTCAACTTTCAAAAAGTTGATTTCCAACCACTCACATCAAGTCTTTTCAATCAATCAATCTAATCATTGTCACATCACTCAAAGTGACATGATTTGACGCTTGATGTGACGCTAGATGCGACTAGCGATTTGACGCTTGATTTGACTTACGTGCCGCACTCGAATTCGAAATGCGAATGCGTCGCAAATAATCTCGGGCTCGGATTCGCTAATTCTAAATTAACGAATTTTCCGTTGCGTCGTAATTAAATGATTACGCCTAGCGAAATCACTATTCACGTCACTAACGAATTAAAATCTAATTTTAATTCCGCATCGAAATCCAATTTCATTTAATATATCAAATATATTAATTTACCGATTAATTCTAAATTAATCGTTATCTCTCTTTTATAGTATTTTATCCCAGACAAAATATCTCCGTAATTAATCCCAGATTAATTTTCTCTCTCATCTTATTAATCCCAGATTAATATAAGTGCGAGTCATACGTCATCGGTGAATCTTTGGGAAGCGACCCATGAGATCCCCGGATAAGTCGGCAGTAAATACGGTCGTCGGAGTATCCGAATCACGTACGTACCAAGTACTACGTTCTACCGATTTACGAGACAAGGTTGGCTTCTAGCAAAGCACCAAGCCTACCCAATTCTCCGGACATATTCTTATAAGAATATCTAAGGATCTATATCAAGCGTAGTATACCAAGTATTGTGTATATCGGCCCAGTATCGGATAGTCACGTGTTTGGGCTGGGGCTGGATAAGTGTCTGCCCCGTCCGAAGCACATGTCAGATGTCTGGTAACTAGTCTCTATAATCGGATATACATGACCTTGTCATAATATCCCGATGGCCGGCCAGCACTTAAGAGCACTAATACTGTATCCTGCGTGACATCATCTCCACTATGACTGGAGTGATACTTCCGTCTTGACATCACACCCAATACTCTACGATTCTCAATATACCCAGCATTGGCGTACACAGAACCGGTTAGAGTCCTAGACGACCTCAACTAAAGTATATTGATTGTCGTAAGCATTAGCAGTGCAAGTCTCAGGTTAAGACCAAATACACCTACCCTGATTTCGGCCTCCCATAGACACATAGTCATAATACCAATGGGATTCCGAGGGGTCTATCCAGAGCGAAGCTGTTTCCCGTACCATCGGTGAAACACGACCTTCTATCGCACTTGCATAAGTATCCAATACTTATATATATGAGAACTATGCCGTTGTGCCCTCACAACGCGCACAAGTGCAATACTAGCCTATTCCGCATTATCGATGTCCAGTCTCGATAATACTCCGGCTAGGGATATTTAATGATTAATCCTTCGTGGACTGATACTGTCTCATATCATTCTCAATCCAGGAACTAATCATAGGGACCTCTCTTCATTTATATATCTATGGTGATCTAATCACAAATGATGAGAGTGCAATTTCCTTGTCACATAGTTAATTTGTTACAACAACACAATGATCTGTACAAATAGTGACGCTATGGGTCATTTTGTCCAACAATCTCCCACTTGGCACATAGCCAGTCACTCAAGTGTCCCACACCCGAACTATGTACGGTTCGCTCAAATTGCTGAGGAAAAGTTTTCGTCAGCGGATTTGTTTGATAATCGTCTGACTCGATTTATACGATCATCACATCGCCACGATGTATGATCCGAACGAATCAGATGATATAGAAGTATATATCTGGATCGTCGATGAGACCTTTAATCCTTAGCCTGTGCTGACGCCTAGCTCAGCCGCTAACAGAACTATATCTAATCTAATTAGATTTATTTTCGACCCAAATGGCTTCTATTGCTGCCTCAGCTGCAGCAATAATCCGCATTTGTTGTTTATTCGGCAACAGTTATCTTGCTAGGAATATTTCCAGCTCACTGTCCCGTTATTCAAACTTTAGACCGCAGCAGTATTTACCGGTTTGGAAACTTGCAACAGTGATCCTACTCACTTCAAGTTCTCCTACTCCATAATTTAAGACATCATCTTTAGTTCTCTAAGATACTAACAGATGTTCTTAACTTCAATCTAGTGACTATCACTTGGATTGTCCTGATTGTGACTCCATATGCTCAAAGCGTATGAGACACCAGGTTACGTACATTATTCAATGTACAATTTCTCAGAGAGTGTTAACAACTCCAAATCTAGCCCAGTAGATCTTTATTCCTTGAATAAAGGTTGTTACTCCCAAGAATTCTACGGAGAATTTCTATGAAAGAATATCTATGAAAGCCAAGCTTTCACCAATTGCTTTATTGGGAATTTCACTGTCAGTGCGCTCCCACTAACCTCCTTATATACACAAGAATCATTTCGTTTTGAATTAAATCATAAACCATTATGATTACATCAAAACGTCAGCTCCAAGAACCTTATGCTTGCTTCAATCCAAACATGGATCGAATAACCCGCAAACCTTGTGTGTCGGTTATACAAAATCGTCAGGATGTTGTAAGAATCCTCCAAGAGGTTTCCTTTTCAGGAAAGCGATTTTGATCTGTAACTGACACATTTCATAAATGAAATACGCAGTTATCAACAAAAATCTTCAATATGGATTTACCATGGCAACAGGTAAAAGGATGAACCGTTATTAACACAATGTTGATAACGATACCTTTCCGTCATAAGCCTAGCTTTGTACGTTGGTATGTTGCCATCCATGTATGTCTTCCTTGAAGGCGTTTAATGTACCAATAGGCACAATGCCTTGTGGTACAACAACTAGTATCCAAAATAGTTGTTTTACATGGAATCCATTTTGGACTCATGGCACTTTGCCAAAATAGGGAGTCGATACCTCGTATCACTTCCTCAAAACGTAGTCGGATGGTATACCCTCATAAGATTGACATCTTTATGAGGTTAGATCAGAAACCCATACCCTAGGTTGTTTTCTGACTCTATCCGATCTACCCAGTTCTTGTGTATTCGAAGATTAATGGTACAGATTCATCATTGATGAACTGTTTGTGTTCCATTAAGGACTTCGTGCCTTGAATAGTATTACTCTGATTTTCATCGAGTATCACTATCCTCCCACTGACCACTGCATATCGGTATTCCTCTCAGAAAACCGCATGGTGAGCAACAATCATATTGTTCTCATGTGAGATTTATAAGTACTATACTTAAGGTTTCCCTTAGGATAACCTATATTGGCACTTATCCAAATTGGGTTCTTAGTTTGTATCATCCAAACGTTATGCCTGGCATACCCAAATTATTAGGAGTGAGAAACCCCGTTTCTTTCCTGTTCATATCCTATATGATATCTGTCAAACAGATTTATATGGAACCTTATTCTAAATAAGTTTTGCACTGTAATACATATCTTGTTTGAAGGAATGATGATAGCTCAGAGCGACTCGTGATAAACTTATCATGTCCTCATCTGAAAGAATATCGTACTCTTTCATGTACGTATGAAACTTACTGCTTAAGTATTTTCCATTACGGTCTTACCGTGGCGGCATAATACTATAGCCGATCTGTTTTTCTACTTCGTCGAAACTATAAAAGTTTTCGATCTGTGTTCTTCAAAAGAAACACATAACCATAACGTGATGCCACATCCGTTAAGGTCACAAAACATTCATGTTCACATCTAGCCTAGCTAGATATGGGCCCACTAACTTCACCATGAATAGGGCTAACAGATCGGTGGCACTTTCACTATTACCAAGTAAATATGTGTTTTAGGTACTTTACCTAATAAACTAGATTCGCAGACTTTATTTGAATAGTCAAATCAGTCTAGTACCCACTCTTCAAAAGTTGGATATACGAGTCTTGTTCAATTGTGTCCTAGACAACAATGCCACAAATAAGTCTCTACTTGATCAAATCAATTTGAGCTATTTATTTGTCATTTTATATGTTTGAGATTTTAATTATATTCAAAATATAAATTCTTATTTTACATCTAATGTGTTTATCTCAGTATCATCTTTATATAATGAAACACTTAGTGTTCTAGAATATAAAGGTTTATCCACAATGGATTAAACACTGATATAGAGATAATGTCTCTTGTCAAACTAGTTACATTATAACAGTTCCTAATTTAAGTACACACCCAAAGGGTAGTTCCTAAACTTAGGTATCTACGGTCGAAACAGCGACTTTCGTCCCGTTTCCGATTCGCAGAGCAATCTCAGCTTGAAGTCAGTATCCTGCTCAAAGCAGATTCTGAACATCAATACATATTTTTATGTACCACACTAAGTATTTAAAATCTAATTTCAATACTAGTTGTGAACATAACTTTGACAAACATTTTTAAAGTCAGAGCCTTGCCCTTTCTTTAATTCCTTCGTTCTGCCATATCCAAATGGTAGTCACTTTGGGATATGTCAATTATCCTTTTCAATATTTCAGAAACCTTAGGCCAAGCCTTGGGTTTTTAGAATATCGAAACGATGTGCACCTCATGCTACATGCCCAATTGCAAACTTTGACTTTATCTCCTCTAGAATAGTCAATTAATTCTCCAAGAATTATAAATTGCAATTTTAATACTTCTTAAATCTAAAATTAGATTTATGACAAGTATATTAAATTAAGCACTAAAGTCATCATCACATAAATCTTCCAAAGATTTTATGCTCTACTTATTTGCTTAATTTTGGGCTTAAGGTATAATAAGTATTTTATCAAATAAAGTAACCTATTATTTATTCCCAATTTGAAAATTAAATATTTAAAATATTTTAATCCCAGATTATATTTTATAATATAACTTTCAATTTTATTTATATTATATCCCAACTATTTATATCAAACTGATACAATAGTCCAACTATTTAATCAACGATTAGTGGTACTATTATATATAATGATTATAATAGTCCAACTATATAATCAAATATAATCCAAATTAATTAACCTCAATTACATTGATTACTATAATCCAATTATAAAATCAACTGTAAACTGAAATTAATTAATTCAAATATATTGATTAATATAATCCAATTATATATAATCAAGTATAATACAGTCCAACTGTTTATTAAAACAACAATTTAATATTAGTCCAACTAACATTTAATATTACGACGAAATAATTTAAATGAGCGCGTATGGCGAGTAATTGAACGAATATTGCAAATTCAATTCTTGTCTCCCCTATTTTTCGTCGAGCCTCTAACCCTCTGTCGAGTACTCGGGAAACCGTGTTTCCTAGTGGGCTAGGATCCCGTTAAATATCACACAATCTTGACTTTGGCCAACAAATTGTATGATAATTAACTAGGTAGATCTCTAAGATCAATTGGATCTCATCCAACTCCTAGATCCAGTAGGTGGACATCCAAGTCCGAAACATATATCTTATATATGCCTATATATTGAATATATACCCTAACCTTTTCCTCTGAATCAACTAGGCCTTGGCTTTGGCACAACAAACCTAGTGATCCCAGTCAAGCGCGGACCCATTGACCATGGAAGCTTCGTAATCAATGTCTATGGACAAGAAGTGGTCTTGAATTGGCCAACAAACCACAACTTGGACATGACACCAATATGGAACAAAGCCTCGTGATTCAAACACATCTTCGACGGACAAGGGCTTGACTTTGGCCAACAACCCATGCCAATCTAGGATCTTGAGCAAGAATCACTCAATGGAAGGAAAAGACGCATGATATTTGATGAGGGCTTTTCGCGTGCAAATTGGCTACTAATTCATTATCTTTGTTAAGGTCTCATCATCATACACCCTTAAACATGCATTCTAAATTCATAATAAAGCGAGTATGAAAATAAATAATAATGATACGTGGATGGATACTTAACACATTGATCCTAGATCAAATCTCTCCTTTCTCTCTCATGCTAGCACTTGTATTACTTCTACCCGTTACACTACACTTCTAAGGAAACCTCATTTACATTGAGGGGAATAGGTGAGAAGAGAATACAAAGAGAATAGAGGTGATAAGGCTGGACACGCAGGTCCAATTTAATAAATCGAATTTATTACAACAATTCCAAAATTGCCTCACCCGACTAATATCCATCCGATATACATTATTCATTCATCAAACCATGTATTCACACAAAAGCATGCTATCAATCAATCTAATCAAATTAATTAATCTGATAATTATGTGATCATCCAATGTTCAAACAACGATTTGATTTGTTCGAGTCAAACTCGTTTTTACGAATAAGTACTTAAAGTACAAATTCTAGAATTAAATTAAACTACACAATTAAATCCAATTCAATTTGTATTTAATTCTAATTCACTATTTAATTCCAAATTAAATATCACACTTTATTAATAAACCTTTTACGAATTAAATTCCAAATTTAATTGTTACGGGTCTCAAAGCCCGATTAACGTCCAACGTCAACTTAATTAAAGTCCAATGGGCTTTAATTAATTTCTTAAGGCGTGGACTTTTGGTCAACTCGGGTCAAACCCGCAACCAAAGTCCAATCCGGGATTTACCCCATAAGCCTTTAAATTAATTTTGGCCCATTAGGCCCAATTAAATTACAAAGGTCCATTATGTCGCATTTGGGCTTTATGGAAGTGGTTTTGGGCCCAATTGGATCCAATCCAATTTGCCTTAACCCAACTTTGTACAAAGCCCAATAAGCCCACTAACAACATTCAAGCCCAATTCACAAAATTGGCCCAATTAATTAAACACAAAAATTCCAAATTTCATGCTTTAATTAACTAAAGTGCATTAACATAATTAATCACCCAAATCATTTATTTCCAAAACACAAATTAAGCTAATTAATCATGCAATCTACATCAATTAGTGTCCAACACAATTTGATTAAAATCAAACCCATATCATGCTTATAGACTCTCGGCCAAGGGGAATTATTATGCCAAATTCAAATCCAATCCAATTGAATCAAATTCAACATTAAATCAATATCCCCAAATCATTTCTAATACATCCAATGAATCAAAAATTAAAATTCCAAGAGCTCACACTTAGGGTACTATTCGGCCAACATAAAATTTGGGGCAAATTTGTTCCAAATCAAATTTGTTCAAATTGATCTAATCAATCATCAATAAAACATTATTTAAACACACTAAATCATCCAATTTCATTAAACATGCTCAAACACATTTTTACCCAAATTTTATCCCTAAGTCGTATTTAAATTTTACTCGCTCTGATACCATTGTTGAAGTTTCTAGGTCCATAGAATCGAATACAAGCCATGAAATATGTGTGAATACAAATCGAGAAAGTCGCGGAATACTTACATCGAGCGGTTGAGCGACGATTTGAGCAACAAAAAACGAAATCTGCTCACTGGTGGACTGCACTGCAGTGGGCTGCCTGTGAACAGTGATTTGCGCCCCTTATCTTCAAGATTTGAAGCTCCAAGCTTCATCATTTTGGTTCCCGGCTCATGGGTGGACTTCCCTATCACCTTCGCATTGATCTCGGAGTGTGCTAGCACTCTTGTTTTGCCACAAAACACACTTGCTTCCCTCCATTTTTTCTTTGCTTCCATCGGCAGTTCACTGCCTCAAGAACAAGAAGAAATGCGTGAGAGAGGAAGGAGAAATGGTGAGAGAGAGAAGTGAAAAGTGTGTTGGAAAAATTGTTTTTTTTTTAATTTGCTTATATATTTTCTACAAATAATAAAAGCAAAATACACTTCCCTTTTCTTTCAAAAAGTCAAAGGAAGATATATAAAAAACAATATATGTCTTTCAACTTTCAAAAAGTTGATTTCCAACCACTCACATCAAGTCTTTTCAATCAATCAATCTAATTAATTGTCACATCACATGATTTGACGCTTGATGTGACGCTAGATGCGACTAGCGATTTGACGCTTGATTTGACTTACGTGCCGCACTCGAATTCGAAATGCGAATGCGTTCGCAAATAATCTCGAGCTCAGATTCGCTAATTCTAAATTAACGAATTTTCCGTTGCGTCGTAATTAAATGATTACGCCTAGCGAAATCACTATTCACATCGCTAACGAATTAATTCAAAATTAATTTGCTCGCCCGAATTAAAATCTAATTTTAATTCCGCATCGAAATCCAATTTCATTTAATATATCATATTTAATTTACCGATTAATTCTAAATTAATCGTTATCTCTCTTTTATAGTATTTTATCCCAGACAAAATATCTCCGTAATTAATCCCAGATTAATTTTCTCTCTCATCTTATTAATCCCGATTAATATAAGTGCGAGTCATATGTCATCGGTGAATCTTTGGGAAGCGACCCATGAGATCCCCGGATAAGTCGGCAGAGTAAATACGGTCGTCGGAGTATCCGAATCACGTACGTACCAAGTACTACGTTCTACCGATTTACGAGACAAGGTTGGCTTCTAGCAAAGCACCAAGCCTACCCAATTCTCCGGACATATTCTTATAAGAATATCTAAGGATCTATATCAAGCGTATTATACCAAGTATTGTGTATATCGGCCCAGTATCGGATAGTCACGTGCTTGGGCTGGGGCTGGATAAGTGTCTGCCCCGTCCGAAGCACATGTCGGATGTCTGGTAACTAGTCTCTATAATCGGATATACATGACCTTGTCATAATATCCCGATGGCGGCCAGCACTTAAGAGCACTAATACCGTATCCTGCGTGACATCATCTCCACTATGACTTGGAGTGATACTTCCGTCTTGACATCACACCCAATACTCTACGATTCTCAATATACCCAGCATTGGCGTACACAGAACCGGTTAGAGTCCTAGACGACCTCAACTAAAGTATATTGATTGTCGTAAGCATTAGCGGTGCAAGTCTCAGGTTAAGACCAAATACACCTACCCTGATTTCGGCCTCCCATAGACACATAGTCATAATACCAATGGGATTCCGAGGGGTCTATCCAGAGCGAAGCTGTTTCCCGTACCATCGGTGAAACACGACCTCCTATCGCACTTGCATAAGTATCCAATACTTATATATATGAGAACTATGCCGTTGTGCCCTCACAACGCGCACAAGTGCAATGCTAGCCTATTCCGCATTATCGATGTCCAGTCTCGATAATACTCCGGCTAGGGATATTTAATGATTAATCCTTCGTGGACTGATACTGTCTCATATCATTCTCAATCCAGGAACTAATCATAGGGACCTCTCTTCATTTATATATCTATGGTGATCTAATCACAAATGATGAGTGTGCAATTTCCTTGTCACATAGTTAATTTGTTACAACAACACAATGATCTGTACAAATAGTGACGCTATGGGTCATTTTGTCCAACACTTCGCCGGTGAGAGCCTTTGTCTATACTCTTGCTAACCCACCCATAGACCGGGTTGGCTAAAGTAACAATTATTTCCTTGAATACGTGCTTGTGGACCATCCTCGTTTGGATGCAGTTGGACTATTGTCAGAAATGCGGGCTTGCTGGGCCATTTAAACTGGGGCATGTTCACACCTTATGACTATTAGGCCAAAAGCTTCTGAAATGTTGATGGGCCATTATTGTAGAAATTATTATGTCATGTTTGCATCATCTTTCTTCTATGCTTGTGTTTGGGAACATCGTTGTTTGGATCCATTTGGACCATTTATCATGGGATATGGGCTTGTTGGGCCATTTAAACTGGGACAAGAACGTATTTCATGACTATTGGGCCAAAGGCTTCTAAGTGATTGATGGGCCACTTTGTGATTATGTTCGGAACGTTACCACTTGGGTTTAGTCGGGCACCTTGTCATGAGATGTGAATTCATTGGGCCATTTAAACTGGGATGGGTTCACTCCTATGACGATTAGCCCGAAAGATTCTAAAATGATAACGGGCCGATTTGCTTGAGAGTTATAATTGATTTAGTATGTTATATATGTTACATGCATCTCATGCACCTCATACATACATATATCATGTTAACACTATCTATGTCTCAAAAAGACATCATAGATACCGTTTGGGTTAGAGAAGAGACAAGAATCACTAAAAGAACAAGTATGAGTGAATCCGATAATGAGGTGTCCCGTATGGATCAGTTAGAGAATGGTCTCGCCAAGATCACTGAACAGTTGCAGGCTTTGACTACTGCTATGGCTGGTATAGCTGGGTCTCGTGCCGGGGTTAATTCTGGGGATGTGAGGCAAGAGGAATCTCCGAACATATTGGGGATGATACCCCCGCTTTTGATGATGATATGGCAGAGTATGCAGCAGGCAGAGTATCTGGGTCTCAGGCAGAGTTACAGAAACTCCGGATCAGGTTGAGTCGGTTACCCGCAAGATGAGGGGTAAGAATGAGGATCTGCTGGATTATGACACACTGACTTTTGAGGAACAGTTGCCGGCACAGTTCAAGATGCCTGATATGGCTAAGTTTAACGGGAATGGGGATCCAAGGGTGCATCTCCGACAGTCCTAGGTTCAAAATTGCCAGATTTCAGAGGACAGACCACTCGGAAAGGTTTGGGGTATAAGTCTGATGAAGAAAAGCCAAAGGTCAAGAAAAAGGGCCTGAAACTGATGGAATGTTTTGTGAAAGCTACAGGATATCAAGGGGAGCCTGAACCTGTGGAAGTCAATGGGATTGTGGTACCGGGATTTGAGATCTTCCAGGATTTGTTGGGTGAGAAACCGCTGGTTAAAGAAGCTGTGGAAGCAGAGAATTGGGAAGAAGAATTGATGAAGTTGGAAAGCCTGACTCTGGGAGAGGACGAGAAGCCTGAGGAAGACCTGATTGCAAAGGAAGAAGTGTCTATAGATGATGAAGACATTTACCTTCCTGATTTGTTTGAATGTACTTCCGCATTATACAATAATAAGGACATTTCTTTTGCTTACTTGCCTGAGTCATTTCCATTTGCTCTGCACGAATCAAGCATATTTGATATCAGTTCAGCCAGAACTACTGCATTTAACTTGGGTACACTTGAGAACCCCAAGGAAATTTTGATTGCAAGTGAAGTAACCTCCGAAGAGAGGGAGAAACTAGAAGAAGTGTTGGTCAGATATGCCAAAGTGTTTGCTTGGTCCTATGAGGACATGCCTGGGGTAGACAGAAACATTGCCCAGCACACGATACCAACTTATCCGAATATGAGGCCAATAAAACAGAAACTCCGACGGATGAGACCAGAATGGGCTGAGAAAGTCAGAGAGGAAGTTAAAAAACAGATAGATGTGGGGTTCCTGGAAGTAGTAAAATATCCAGAGTGGTTGGCTAATATAGTGCCGGTACCAAACAAAGACGGGAAGGTCAGAATGTGTGTAGACTACAGAGATCTCAACAAGGCTTGTCCGAAGGATGATTTTCCTCTGCCGCATATAAATGTTTTGGTTGATAGTGCGGCTTTATCTGCTATGTATTCATTTGCAGATGGGTTTTCAGGTTACAATCAGGTTCTCATGGCTGAGGAAGATAAACATAAGACTGCATTTGTTACTGAGTGGGGTACTTATTGTTACAAGGTAATGCCGTTTGGGCTTAAGAATGCAGGAGCTACTTATCAGCGGATGGCCACTACATTATTCCACGACTTGATGTACAAAGAGATTGAGGTGTATGTGGATGACATGATGGTGAAATCAGAGACAAGGGTTGGGCATATTGAAGCACTGGAAAGGTTCCTTCAAACAGTTGACAGATACAACCTGCGGCTAAATCCCAAGAAATGTGTGTTTGGGGGGTGACATCAGGGAAATTGCTTGGTCACACAGTGGGAATGGGTGGAATAGAGGTAGACTCCGAGAAGATCAAGGCAATCACAGAAATGCCTGCACCGAAGACAGAAAAAGAAGTCAGACCATTCTTGGGAAATATTCAGTACATCAGTCGGTTCATCGCCAAGTTGACATCAGTATGTGAGCCTATCTTCAAACTGTTGAGAAAAGATCAGCCAGTGAGATGGAATGAACGGTGTCAGACAGCCTTCGATAAGATCAGAGAGTACTTGGTAAAGCCTCCTGTATTGAAACCTCCGAGGCCGGGCAGACCTTTGATATTGTATTTGGCTATAGAATCAGAAGCACTGGGGCAATAATGGTACAGGCAGATGAGACAGGGGTAGAACATGCAGTCTATTATCTGAGTAAGAAGATGCTCCCGTATGAGGCTCGGTATCAAGAAGTTGAGAAGATCTGTCTTACAGTGGTATGGGCTTCCAGAAAATTACGGCATTACTTCCAGTCATACAAGATCCAGGTAGTGGCAAAGGAGAATCCTCTGAAGTATCTTCATTCGGTGCCTTCACTAGTGGGAAAGTTGGGCAGATGGTTGGTATTGCTGATAGAGTTTGACATTGAATATCTCACCTCCAAAGTGATCAAAGGGCGAGCAGTAGCGGAGTTTCTGGCAATGCAACCTGTTGAGGGAGATCAGTATAAGTTTGAATTTCCAGATGAAGAGATCCAAGCAATAACAGTTCAGAGATGGAAGATGTATTTCGACGGAGCAGTGAATTATAAGGGAGCTGGAATTGGAATCGTGATAGTGACCCCCGAAGGGGAGACTTTGCCTTTAGCCAAGAGGTTGACATTCAGAGTGACTAATAACATGGCCGAGTATGAAGCATGTGCTTTTGGTTTGACAGCATTGATAGCCTTGAAGGCCGGGAGTGTGGAAGTCTACGGAGATTCTATGTTGGTAGTCCAGCAGATGCGAGGAGAATGGGAATTGAAAGAAGAACGGTTGAAACCTTACATTTTTCACCTCAGAAAGTTGGCACAGGTTATCCCCGAGTGTAAGTTTCAGCACTTACCGAGAGAAGAGAATCAGATGGCAGATGCATTGGCTACACTTGCAGCAACTTGGGAAAATCCAGAAAAGTTAGTGATGAGACCGTTGATACTGACAACAGCGAGCAGACCTGTTTATGAGATAGAAAGAATTCTGGGAGTTGAGGTCGACGATGGTAAACCTTGGTATTATGACATTCAGAGGTATCTGGAACATGGTAAATTCCCGGAAGGGGCGGGCAGAAAAGACAGAATAGCCATTCAGAAGTTAGCTTCCCAGTATGTGACTTTTAAAGGGGAACTGTACAAGAGGCAGGCAAATGGTATTCAGTTGAAGTGTTTGAGAAAGGAAGAAGCTCAACATGTAATGGAAGAGGTACATGCCGGGGTATGTGGTCCGCACATGAATGGGTTGAACTTATCCCGCAAGATAGTGAGACAGGGGTTTTATTGGTCGACTATGGAGACAGACTGCGCAAGGATGGTAAAACACTGTCACGACTGTCAGATACATGGCAATTTGAATCCCTTACTGCACACAGAATTGCACGGGTTGTCAGAGCCGTGGCCTTTCTCAGCATGGGGAATTGATATGATTGGGGAAATTCGACCAAATGCATCAAATGGGCATCGCTTCATAGTAGTGGCAGTAGATTACTTCTCGAAGTGGGTGGAAGCCGAATCATTCCGTAATGTTACAGCGAAACAGATGGCCAAGTTCATAGCACGGAACCTCATTTGTCGGTATGGTATGCCGCACCACGTGGTCACGGACAATGGGGTACAGTTTCAAGGAGAGACAAAGGCAATGCTACAAAGGTATGGGATAGGCCATCATAAGTCATCACCTTACAGGCCACAAGCGAATGGGGCAGTTGAGGCAGCCACCAAGACTGTAAAGACAATTCTGGCTAAGATGACAGAGAACTGCAGGGATTGGGCTGAGAGACTACCGTATGCCTTGTGGGGGTACAGAACGTCAGTCAGAACAGCAACGGGTGCAACACCTTAATCTTTAGTGTACGGGATGGAAGCGGTACTGTCGGTGGAAATGGAAATACAGTCTATGAGGGTATTAGCAGAGACAGAGTTACCTGAGTCAGAATGGGCCGCACAGAGATTTGATCAGTTAGCACTTTTGGACGAGAAAAGGATAAGAGCCTTACATCACATGCAGTTGTATCAGAAGAGACTGGCCCAGGCCTTCAACAAGAAAGTACGTCCCACAAAGATCAGAAAGGGTGATTTGGTACTTAAGCAGTCGAGGCCGTCGACGACATATCCGAGAGGGAAATTCAGGCCAAACTGGGAAGGACCTTACATCGTTCAGAAATTCATGGGAAATGGAGCAGTGAAGTTGTCAGACCTCGAGGGAAATGAATTCACAGAACCAATCAATGTCGACAGGTTGAAGTTGTACTTTGCTTGAGAAGACTTGGTCGCCAGTGGAAGACCTAACCCAACGGAATATGAAAACCCCTGCATACATGCATGCACGTAACCTATATTGCATATTTTTGTGTTTGTTCTGTTTTGTGTAAACAGGTGTTGAAGACGGAAAAGAGCGAGCAGTAAGCCAATCAGAGATAGTAAAAGCACAGTATTTGATCTGGGCAGTAATCTGAAGATTGAGGTCCCAATGAAGTTAAGTTCCGGGTATGGGTCTCGGAGGGCGAAGTCCACATCACATCATATCATCTTGGGGGCGAGGCCCATATCGGCTGAGGAGCGAGGCTCCATATTACATTACATCAGCTTGGGGGCGAAGCCCATATCGGCTGAGGAGCGAGGCTCCATATCACATTACATCAACTTGGGGGCGAAGCCCATATCGGCTGAAGAGCGAGGCTCCACATTGTACCAGCTTGGTGGCGAAGCCCATATCGGCTGAGGAGCGAGGCTCCACATCACATTATATCAGCTTGGGGGCGAAGCCCATATCGGCTGAGGAGCGAGGCTCCACATCACATTACATCAGCTTGGGGGCGAAGCCCATATCGGCTGAGGATCGAGGCTCCACATCACATTACATCAGCTTGGGGGCGAAGCCCATATGGCTGAGGAGCGAGGCTCCACATTGTACCAGCTTGGGGGCGAAGCCCATATCGGCTGGGGAGCGAGGCTCCACATCACATCATGTCAGCTTGGGGGCGAAGCCCATATCGGTTGAGGAGCGAGGCTCCACATCACATCATGTTAGCTTGGGGGCGAAGTCCATATCGGCTGAGGAGCGAAGCTCCACATCACATCATTTTGCAGGTGAGGCCCACATCATCAGCAGTATCGAGATGCGTCTCAGGATCGAGGTCCACTGCAGTATCAGCTCAGCTCGAGACAGCTAGCTAGCCAGGTAAGTAAAAAATGCATTGCATAGACTTTGATAGGACTGTCACTGTCACACACTGCAAAAGCCCCATCAAAGTGGGGGCGACTGTAGGCATTGCATTTTTGCATGTGAAACCCGATGATGAGTCTCAGTTGGAGGCACTACCTTTTTAGCTAAGGATATTGCGAGCCCGCCTCCACTTTCTTATGTGAAAGAGGGAGAAACGGAGGTCGGAAGGGGAAATTCAGAATATGTACGTCATCAAGTTTATTTCGCAAGCTCACTGTCTTCGTTAGTGCTGCGTTCGTTACTTCATTCGAACGTCAGGCAGATTGCGGGCGTTCGTGTCGCGTTCGAGGAACCGTTCGAACGGTGTCGGTAATTCTGGTTTTGCTGCTAGCCTCACACCCCAGCCCATTTAGCCCCCCAAAGCCCATGAAACACATCCCAAATTAAAGAAATAAATATTAATTTAAACATTAAACATTAAATAAAATATTTAAACCATTTACCAATTAAATAAAACATTTACCTAACTTAAACTAAAATCATGCCTAATTTAAATAATTTGAATATATCATATACTAAAATTAAAAAGAAGATATGCCTAATTAAAATCAATCCTAACCAATTAAAACCAATCAAATATTTGACTTCCTAATCTAATAAGACATCTACCAATTTAAAATAGTTGACTTCCTAATTTAAAATATTTTGTCCCCCCTCAATCTTGTGTATACCATCCTTAGGACTCCTAATTTGGAAACTAGATCTCTTCCTTGTGAGACAAAGGCAAACCCTAGCTCTCTTCTATATAAACAACCCCTAACCAAAGCCATCCTCTCCTTGACGCATATGATTCACGCCCAAAACACTTTACATATACACAAAAAGAGAACAAAGAGCCCTAACCATCTCCTCCATAGCCGAGACAACAAGAGCCTCAATCCACCACCATAACCGAATCCACTACAAGTAACAATCCTCCATAGCCGAATCCAAAGCACCAATAACCACCATAGCAAAATCCAAAACAAACCAAACTCAACCTTAGCCGAATCCAGAACACCAAAAATCCTTCAAAGTCGAGACCACTACAAGCAATAACCCTCCTTATCCAAATCAAAACACTCCCCTCCTGCACCGAGAACACATCCCCCCATACAGCCCTTACAACCACTAAAACACCCCCTAACAAACACTCAAAAACAGCCCCTGAATCACCTTAAAACAGCAGCCCAAATCCTCTTAAAACAGTCCCTAAAAACCCTAAAAACAGTAACACAAAAACTGCATAGATAATCTTAAAAATAATCACACACAACTGCACTAAGAACCCACGCAAACTTGGAACAGTTCATTGAAAACGTTAAAACAGGTGGCCTGAGCAGTGAGCAGCAAGACAGAGGCCGAACAGGAGCAGAACGGAGTTCGAACCGCAAGCAAAACAGCAAAGCAATGAGCTAGGACGCTGAACCAGTGAACCGGAGAAGTTGATGAGTTGTACCCTTCCGACATCCGTGAAACGCAAGCCTGAAAGTTGGCTAAAAGGTTAGACCTGAGGGTACTTTTCACACTCATCTTTATTTGACCTTTGTTATTTATTTGGATTGTATTTTACTTGTTCGTTAAATCTTGCTTGTGTATGATGTGTGTTGTGGGTATTGAATGAATGAGAGATGTGTCAACTCTCGCGGTATATCGGATGGAAACCCGGACATAAATTTCATAGCCGATTCCGAATGGACGGTAATATGATCTGTACTCGGGACACAACTCCACGTACCGCTTGAGTAAACGGCACCCTCTTTTGTTTTGTGTTGCTTTTGTTTATTTATTTTTCGTCACTTAAATTCTGTATGTTGTTTATTTATGCATGATTCAATCGAGCGCATGGGCTTAGTAAGTGGAATGAAAGATCCCCTATGGGGCGGGGCTAAAGCCCTTTACCACGATGCTTTGCCGCGCGGTTGATGTGTGTTCGGTTGGATGCAAGATACGTTCAACCGGGCATACTTAATTTAATATTAGTGTCTTTATCTTTTTATGCATGGTTCAATCAAGCGCATGGGCTTAGTAAGTGGAATGAAAGATCCCTTATGGGAAGGGGTTAAAACCCTTTACCACGATGCTTTGCCGCGCCGGTTGATGTATGTTCGGATTGGATGTAAGATGTGTTCAATCGGGCATACTTGGTTTTGATATGATTGGCTCTATTTTTGTATGTGTGATGTGACGCGCATGGGCTTAGTATGTTGGTCTAAATGTCCTCTCTTTGAGAGACCAAGAGCCCCAAAAGGCCACCTTTACGGCAGTACTTCGCCGCGCCCCTTTATTTTGTTGTTTTTGTATTACGTGTCATTTCATGCGTCAGGTCTGTTCCCGTTCGAACGCGTTTACGAACGCAACTCGAACGCGCATGCATTTTTCCTTATCATGCATCAGGTCTCATTTCCATTCGAACGCAAAGTGCCATGAAGTCCGAAATGGATTCCATGTGTACCAACCAAGTTTAGACACTGGTTGTTGTACCGGAAGGCATTGTGCCTATTGGTACTATATAAGTCTTCAAGGAAGACATACATGGAAGGCAACATACCAACATACTAAGCTAGGCTTGTAGAGAAAAGGTATCGTTATCAACATTGTTTCGATTACGATGAAACCTTTTACCTATTGCCATGATTAAATCCATTTGGAGAATGCTTGCTAATGCTGCATGTTTCATTTATGAAATATGGCAGCTGAACGTCAAAATCGCTTTCCTTAACAGAAACCTTTTGGAGGACATTTACAATATCCTGACGATTTTGTCGTACCATAACTAGCAAACAAGGTTTGCAGGTTATATGATCCATGTATGGATTGAAGCAAACATAGCGTTCTTGGAATTATCGTTTTGATGTAATCATAATGGTGTATGATTTGATTCAAAACGAAAATGATTCTTGTGTATATGTGGAGGTTAGTGGGATCGCACTGACAGTGAATGTCCTGTATAAAATGATGACATATCATTTCTTGGAAATGATATTCCCATAATACAATCGGTGAAAGCTTGGCTTTCATGAAAAACTCTCCGTAGAACTCTTGGGAGAAACAACCTTTATTCTAGGAATAAAGATCTACTGGGATAAATCTAAAGGTTGTTGATACTCTCCGAGAACTCGTACATTGAAAAATGTACGCGACCTGGTGTCTCATACGTTTTGAGCATATGGAGTCACAATCGGGCCAATCCTAGTGATAGTCACTGGATTGATGTTAAAAACATCCTTTAGTATCTTAGAGAAACTAAGGATGCTGTCTTATACTATGGAGAATAAGAACTTGAAGTGACTGGGTTCACTGTTGCAAGTTTCCTAACCGATAAAACGACTATAAGTCGTAACAACGGTACTATAAAGTTTGAATAACGGAACAGTGAGCTGGAAATCTTCCTAGCAAGATACTGTTACCGAATAAACAACAAAAGTGGATTTTTGATGCAGCTGAGGCAGTAATAGAAGGCCTTCTGGATTGATAATAATCTAATTAGATTAGATGTAGTTTTGTTAGCAGCTGAGCTGGGCTTCAGCACAGGCTAAAGAATTAATGGTCTCATCACCGATCCAGATAAATACTTTGACTATTCATCTGATTCGTTCGGATCATACATCGTGGCGATGTGATGATCAAATAAATCGCATCAGATAATAATCATGCAAATCCGCTGACGAAAACCTTTCCTCAGCATAAATTTAGCGAAACGGATATAGTTCGGGTGTTGGACACTTGAGTGATTGGCTATAGGCCAAGTGGGAGATTGTTGGACAGTTATGGCCCATAGCATCACTATTTGTACAGATCATGGTGTTGTTGTACAAATTAACTATGTGACAAAGGAAATTGCTCTTCTATCATTTGTAATTAGATTACCAAGATGTATAAATGATAGAAGTCCATATGATTAGTTCCGGATTGAGATGATATGAGACAGTATCAATCCATAAAGGTTTAATCATTAAATATCCCTAGTCGTAGTATTATCGAGATTGGACATCGATAATGCGGAATAGACTAGTATTACACTTGTGCGCGTTGTGGGAGCATAACGGCACAGTTCTCATATATTTGGGTATAGGATACTCATGCAAGTGTAGTAGGAGGTTGTGTTTTACCGATGGTACGGAAAATAGCTTCGCTCTGGATAGACCCATCAAAATTCCATTGGTAGTATGACTATGTGTCTATGGAAGTCCGAATAAGGGTAGGTGTATTTGGTCTTAAACTGAGACTTGCACCGCTAATACTTGCGACAATCAATATACTATGGTTTTGGTCGTCCAGGGCTTTAACAGGTTCTGTGTACGCCTCTTCTGGCTATATTGAGAATTGTAGTGTATTGGGTGTGATGTCGAGATGGAAATATCCCTCCAGTCATAGTGGAGATGATGATCACGTAGGATACGGAACTGGTTCTCTTATGTATTGCAGTCATCGGGATAATATGACTAGGTCATGATTATCCGATTATAGAGACTAGTTACCAGAGATCCGATATATGCTTCGTACGGGGTAGACACATTTCCAGCCCTAGGCCTTGCACGTGACATCCGATACTGGATCGATATACGCAATACTACGTCTACTACGCCTGATATAGATCACATATTCCAGTAAGAATAATTCTGGAGAATTGGGTAGACACGGTGCTTTGCTAGAAGCAACCATGTCCTGTAAATCGGTAAAAACTTAGTACTAGGTACGTACGTGTTCGGATAGTCCGACGACCGGATTTACTGCCAACATATCCAGTGATCTCATTGGTTGCTTCCCGAAGATTCACCGATGACGTATGACTCACACTTTATTAATCTGGGATTAATTAGATGAGAGAGAAAATTAATCTGGGATTAATTACGGAGATATTTTATCTGGGATAAAATATCAATTAAAGAGAGAAAACGATTAATTTGGAATTAATCGAGAAAATAATATATTCGATATATTATACGAAATTGGATTTCGACGCGGAATTAAAATTAGATTTTAATTCGGGCAAATGAGTTAATTTAGAATTAATTCGTTAGCGATGTGAATAGTGATTTTTCTAGGAATAATTATTTAATTACGTCGCAACGGAAAATTCGTTAATGTGGAATTAGCGAACCCGAGCCCGGGAGTGTTTGTGGACGCACTCGCATTTCGAATTCAAGTGCGGCCCACAAGTCACATCAAGCGTCAAATCACTAGTCAATCAATTGATGTGATGTCTAGTCACTTTGAGTGATTTGACAACTTGTCATGAGTGATGTGAATAGTGATGGAAGTGGTTGATGGCATAAATGCCTTGACTTTTTTTGAAAGCAAAAATGGTATATCTTTATTTGTTTTTTTGAAAAATCAAATAAGTGTATTGGATACACAAACTAACTTCCTCTCTCTCACTCCCTCCTCTCTCACGCCCAAAGGGCATTTTCTTCTTCTTCTTTTTCTGGTTTTACCGTGAGTTGAAGGAGAAGGATTGGAAGTTTTGCGGCAAAATTTTCGAAGTGCTAGCACACTTTAAGGGTCTTGCGAAGGTGATAGGGAAACCGACTTGTGAGCATGGAATCACAACATAAAGCTTGGAGCTTGGAGGACCAATATGGCCGATTTTTTTGAGCACAAAAACTTGCAAATGTCGAGAGCTTCAAAGGGCATAAAAAGAGTTTTTGTTGTTCAACGCATCGCTAAACCGATCATTGTAAGTATTCCGCAACTTCTTTGAGTATTCGCACATGTGTTTCATTACTTGAAATTGATCATTGGGACTTAATAGAAACCCAACACTTGGAAGATTTCCAGCTCACTATTCCGTTGTTTAAACAAAATTATGTACCCCGATTGCGACTTAAAGTCGTCTTCATCGGTTTGGAAACTTGCAACGGTGAACTCCGTCACTTCAAGTTCTCCTTCTCCATAGCTTAAAAAAGCATCATTAGTTCATCTAAGATACTCAAGGATGTTCTTAACATCAATCCAGTGACCATCACCTGGATCGGCCTGATTGTGACTCCATATGTTCAAAGTATATGAGACACCAGATCGTGTACATATTTTTCACAGTACGAGCTCATGGAGAGTGCTAACAACTTTTAGATCTATCATAGTAGATCTTTATTCCTAGAATAAATGTTGCATCTCCCAAGATTTTCATGGAGGATTTTAATGAAAGCCAAGCTTTCACCGATTGTTGTATGGGAATGTCATTGCTAAGAAGCAAAACATCATCAATGTTTAGGACAGTGATTGTCAGTGAGCTCCCACTAACCCTCTTATATACACAAGAATCATCTGTGTTTTGAATTAAATCATATATCATTATGATCTCATCAAAACGTTGGTTCCAAGAACGTAATGCTTGCTTCAATCCATAAATGGATCGATTTAACTTGCAAACATTGTTTGCATGTTTCGGCACGACAGAATCGTCAAGATGTTGTAAACATCCTCCAAAAGGTTTCCGTTAAGGAAAGCTATTTTGATGTCCATCTGCCATATTTCATAATCGAAATATGCAGCAATCGCAAGCGTTATCCAAATGGATTTAACCATGGCAACAGGTAAAAGGTTTCGTTATAATCGACACCATGTTGATGACGATACCCTTTCGCTACAAGCCTAGCTTTGTACGTTTGTATGTTGCCATCCATGTTTGTCTTCACCATGAAGACCCATTTCCTCCCAACAGGCACAATGCCTTCTGGTATATCAACTAGTATCCAAACTTGGTTTTACACATGGAATCCATTTCAGACTTAATGGCACTTTGCCATAAACCGGAGTCGATACCTTGTATCGTTTCCTCATACGTACTCGGTTTATTCTCTTCAATAAGATTGATATCTACATGAGGTGAGATCAGAAACCCATACCTCCCAGGTTGGTTTCTGACTCTCTCCGACATACGTGGTTCTTGTGTATTCGAAGATTGTGGTATAATTTCATCCTTGATGAATTGTTCGTGTTCCATTAGGGGATCTGTGCCAGGAACAGTACTACTCCGATTTTCATCGATTTCTACTTTCCTCCCACTTACCACTACATTTAGGTATTCCTATTTCAAGGAAAACCGCATGGAGAGCAACAAATTTCTTTTTTCTCTTGTGATTTGTGGAATTGGTTTCCCTAGGATAACCAATTACAAATATGCACTAATCCGATTTGGATTTTGGTTCGGTACCATCCAAACATATGCCCAGCATTCCCAAATCTTCAGGAATGAGAAACCCAGTTTCTTTCTTGTCCATATTTCATATGGAGTCAGTCCAACAGACTTTGACGGAACCTTATTCAAAATAAGTATTGCATTGTTCAATGCATATCCCGTGAAGGAAATTGGTAGCTCAGAGCGACTCATCCTTGACCTTACCATGTCCAACAAAGTTTGGTTTCTCCGTTCGGACACACCACTCATTTGAGGTGTTCCGGGAAGAGTTCACTGTGAAAGAATACCATACTTTTCAAGTAATCAAGAAACTTATTGCTCAAGTATTTGTAAAACAAAAGTGCCAACGGCCAGAACGACGATTGGTGTCTCATTTCCAACACGGAGGTCAATCTCTCCTGAAGCCAGTCTTCTGCTAATCCGCAGATCCTGCACATCAGTACAAATGTGAGTACCACAACCAGAATCAAAAATCGAATTTTTAAAACTAGAAGTAGTCATGTTTATTTCTATAACAAACATACCTGAGGCCAGTGCCTTGCCAGCCTTAATCTCCTTCTGGAGCGCCTTGTACTTGCGGCAGTCACGCTTCTAGTGACCCCGCTTCCCGCACTGAAGGCATACATCCTGAGATTTATCCTTAGGCTTCCCAGAAGCATTTGACGCTTTGTCTTTGCCCTTCTTCTTCTTCTTCTTCTTCTTGACACCTCCAGTCACCTTGGGCCAAGCCCTCGGAGTCCGAGATTTAGAAGCGAAGTGTCTAAATTGTAGTTCATGATGAACATATTGTAGTTTATGATGAACCCACTCCAAGTGTCGGTGAGAGACTGCAAGATCAAATCTATAGAGGTCTCTATCTCAAAGACAATCCCCATTTGTCCAAGCTGCTCGATATCGACAATCATCTGTGTCACATGATGTTCAAAAGATGTACCCTCCGACATCTGAGCGTGGAAGAGCTTCTTCTGTAACTCATATCTTTGCGATCTAAGATTAGATCGGTGTAGATCATTCAACTTCGCAAACATGGTATATGGATCCAATCCCTTATTCTGTCGACGGAATTTCTGAGTCATAGCAGCAAGTATGATAGATTGAGCAGTTGCGTTGTCATCGCTATGAGTCTTCCAAATATCTAGCTCGAGCAACTGATCAGATCTGGGCTTAGGCCCAAGAGGTCTCTCTATAGTATATAACAGCCTCTCGGATCCAAGGACTATCCTTAGATTCATATCCCAATCGGAAAAGTTAGTCTCGTTAAAGACATTATCGCCATGATGATGTCCTGGACACTGTTCTTTCCAGTCATTTTAATTGCAATAGTCTAACTATCCAATTAACAATGTAAAGGTACAGTCTAACTGTTACAAGAAAAATAACACAATATTAGTCCAACTAATAAAATATTTTTGACGAAATATTTTTGAAAGCGTGTAAAGCTAAGTATTTGAACGAAATTGCAAATTCAATACTAGCCTCCCACTATTTTTCGGCGAGCCTCTAACCCTCTATGGAGTACTCGGGAAACCTAGTTTCCTAGTGGGTTAGGATCCCGTTAAATAACACACAACCTTGACTTTGGCCAACAAGCTGTATGATATTTAACTTGGTAGATCTCGAAGATCAATTGGATCTCATCCAATTCCTAGATCCAATAGGTGGACCTCCAAGTCCGAAACATATATACAATATATATGCAAATATATCCAATATATTTTCCTAACTTTTTCCTCTGAATCAACTAAGCATTGGCTTTGGCACAACAAGCTTAATGATTCCAGTTAAGCGAGACCCATTGACGTTGGAAAGCTTCGTAATCAATGTCGATGGACAAGAAGTGATCTTGACTTTTGCCAAAAAATCACAACTTGGACAAGACAACGATATGAAACAAAGATTTCATGATTCAAACACATCTGCAATTGACAAAGGTCTTGACTTTGGCCAACAAACCAGTGCCAATTTTGGATCTTGAGTAAGAATCACTCAATGGAAGGAAAACACTTAATATGTTTTGAGGGTTTTTCGCGTAAATTGGCAACCAATTTATTATCTTTGTTAGGTCTCATCATACACCCTTAAGCATGCATTCTAAAAGCATAATAAGGCGCGGAAAGTAAATTAATAACGATATGCGAATGGATATTTAACAACTTGTTCCTAGAACAAATCACTCAATTTCCTCTCCCCGGCTAGCACTATTCTACTTCTACCCAATTACATAATACAATAATAGAAACCTCATTAACATTGAGGGGAATTAGGTGAGAAGAGAATACAAAGAATCAATAAGAGAGAAGGCTGGACACGCAGGTCCAATTTATAAATTCTAAATTTACAACAATTTCTAAAATTGCCATTTCCCTTCTAATATCCATTCGATATACGCTATTCATTCATCACATCCAAGTATTCATTCAAGCATGTTATTCAATCAATCTAATCAAATTAATTAATCTTTGAATATTAGTGATCATCCAATGTTCAAACAATGATTTGATTTTGTGCGAGTCCAACTCGTTTTAGAATAAGTACTCAAAGTACGGATTCTTGAATTATATCGAACTACTTGTTAAATCTAATCTAATTCGTATTCAATACTAATTCATTTATTTAATTCCAAATTAAATAACTACACTTTTTAATGCGCTTTAACGACTTAGATTTCAAATCTAATCTTAATGGGTCTCAAAGCCCAATTAACATCCAATGTTGTTTAATTAAAAGTCCAATGGGATTTCAATTGATTTCATAAGGCATGGGCTTTGTTCAATATGGGTCAAACCCAAAAACCAAGGCCCAAGTAAGGAATCACCCTCATTTGCCAAGAAACCAATTTCGGCCCATAAGGCCCAATTAAACTTTTAAAGCCCATTTGTTATATTTGGACTTAATGGAATGATTTAGGCCCAATATGGATCCAATCCAATTGGCCTAAACCAACTTGGCCCAACCAAGTCCATAAGGCCCAAATACAACAATTACAAGCCCAATTCAAAATCAACCCAATTTATTAAATTCCGATTGTCCAAAATTCATAATTTAATAAACCAAAGTGTTTAGCCATGATTAATCTTTTAAATTAACATTTCCAAAATACTAATCTAATCCATTAATCATGCTTTTCATCCTCAGCACATGTCCAACATAATTGATTCAAAAATCATCTCATTACATGCTCAAAGCTCACGACATTGGTGGGTTTTTATGTCCGATTTCGTTTTCAATCCGATTGAATTACAAATCAACATTTCCCAATTGTTTCAAGTCATCCAATGATCAAAGGAACAAAAAATACCATGACTTTATAGGGTAACAAGCATTCGGCCAAGCCTCATTTTTGGGGAAAAATTGATCCAATCCATTTTTCACAAAATTGATCACAAACAACTCCAAGTCATTCATTCACAAGCATGCTCAAACAAGTAATTTAGTCAAAACATGCTCAAAAAAAATTTACCCAAATTTTACCCTAAGTATATTTCATGCTCAAAATGGCTCGGATACCATTGTTGGGTTTCTAGGTTTATCCCAAGATCATATTAAGCATAGAAATAGAATGAATATGCAAAGAAGAGTGACGGAAATACACTTACATTGAACGGTTTTGGATGTGATGATCAACAAAAACTTTTCCCTTGCTTGAAGCTCTCGGCCAAGGTGGATTTTGTTGATGAAGTTCTACAAGTTCCAAGTTTCAAATGGATCCCAAGCTCTTAGATTGGTTTCCCTAACACCTTGTATTGATTCCTTGTTTGTGCTAGCAAAAGATGAAAGAAAAACAATCTTCCTTCACCTTGGAGAGCTCACGGTTTTTAGGCCAAAAAGAGAGAGAGAGTTTTCATTTTTTTCAATTTGTTTTCTAAAAACTTAATTAAAAACAATTACCAAAAATTGGTATATCCTTTCCAAAATGGCATTAAATGCCCACACCAACCAACATCATGAATAGTGACTGCATGTCACTCACCAAAAAGGTGACTTGACATCTATCACTAAAGTGACGAGTGATGTGACTCGCGATGTGACTTGCGGCCGCACTTGATTCAAAATCGGAGTGGCGTCACAAACACATTCCGGGCTCGGTTTCGTTAATTCTGAATTAACGAGTTTTCCGTTGCGTCGTAATTAAATAAAATTTAATTAAATAATCATGCCTATCAAAATTATTATTCACGTCGCTTGCGAATTAATTCTAAATCAATTCGTTAGCCCGAATTAAAATCCAATTTTAATTCCGCGTTGAAATCCAATTTCGTATAATATATCGAACATATTATTTTATCGATTAATTCCAAATTAATCGTTCTCTCTCTTCAAATAGTAATTTATCCCAGATAAAGTCTCTCCGCTATTAATCCCAGATTAATAAAGTTTGAATCATACGTCATCGGTGAATCTTCGGGAAGCGACCCAAGAGATCCCTGGATATGTTGGCAGTAAATCCGGTCATCGGACTATCCGAACACGTACGTACCTCATACTACGTTCTTACCAATTTATGAGACAAGGTTGGCTTCTAGCAAAGCGCCATTCCTACCCAATTCTCCAGAAATATTTTTAATAGAATATATAATCTATGTCAGACATAGTATACGTAGTATTGCATATCTTGTGATCCAGTATCGGATGTCACATGCAAGGCCTGGGGCTGAAATAGTGTCTGCCCCGTACGAAGCATATATCGGATCACTAGCAACTAGTCTCTTTATTATCGGATAATCATGACCTAGTCATATTATCCTGACGGTTGCAACCTTTTAGAAAACTAGTTTTGTATCCCTGCGTGACCATCATCTCCATTTGACTGAAGTGATACTTCCATCTTGACATCACATCCAATACACTACGATTCTCAATACACCCAGAAGAGGTGTACACAGAACCTGTTAAAGTCCTAGACGACCAAAACCAAAGCGTATTGATTGTCGCAAGTACTAGCGATGCAAGTCTCAGGTTAAGACCAAATACACCTACCCTGATACGGACTCCCATAGACACATAGTCATACTACCAATGGGATTCCGAGGGGTCTATCTAGAGAGAAGCTGTTTTCCGTACCATCGGCAAAACACAACCTCCTACCACACTTGCATAAGTATCCAATACTTAAATATATGAGAACTATGTTGTTACGCTTCAATAACACGCACAAGTGCGATACTAGTCTATTCCGCATTATCGATGTCCAGTCTCGATAATACTACGACTAGGGATATTTAATGATTAAACCGTCGTGGATTGATATTGTCTCATATCATCTCAATCCGGAACTAATCATAAGGAATTTCATCATTCACACATTTAAGTAATCTAATTACGAAATGATAAAAGGCAATTTCCTTTGCTACATAATTAATTTGTACAAAAACACAATGTCTTTTACAAATAGTGACGCTATGGGTCATATTTGTCCAACAACCTCATTCCTACGGAAGTGGTGCTAACAAGTTTCAATTGAGGGGCGACAACGGCCAAATGGGTCGTCCCACTAGAAATGCAAGTATGGAGTACTATGAAGACAGTGGTGTTCTTCGTTATAGACGGGCCAACCACGTATAACATGATTTTGGGACGAGATTGGATACATGTTAGCCGATGCATTCCTTCATCTCTTCATCAATACCTAGTTTTCTGGAACCAGAGAGATGAGGTTGAAATTGTACACGCCGACAAAAAGCCTTTCGCTGTAGAGACAAATTCGGCTGAGTACTTCATGTATGAAGGAAATTACGGGCCGACCAGAGTTCTGAATGAAGGGGAAAATTCAGCCATTGTGGCTCAAAATGACGAGCCATACCCTACAGGTCTGCTAAATGATTTATTCGCGCAAACAAGGCCAACCACAGTGGTCTTTAGGGAGTCGACGCACATCAGTTCAAATGAAGAAGTACAAACAGAGCAAAGAACAAGCCGCACTCGCAGCTACCAAGGCCAATCTAATGTTCTATGTGACAGAACGAGAAAATGAAGCCGAAGCTTAGGCCGCGATTTCGGCCTTAAGGGATAAATTATTAGCGCACCAGACAGAAAATAGGATAAGAGAGGCATGTGGGGTAGATTATTTGCTGGAAGGAAGTCACAAGAGCGAACTGGAAGAAGAAGAATACACTCTGAACGGACGGCATAAGGCGAGCGTTTCAAGGGTACATGATGTATTGGAAGAGGTAAATCTGGGAAGCGAGGATGATAGACGCATCACTTACATCAGCAAGGAACTAGAGGCCCCGGTACGTGAAAAATTGATCCATTTGTTACAAAAATATAAAGACTGTTTTGCTTGGGATTACAATGAAATGTCTGGTTTAGATAGAACCTTAGTAGAGCATATGTTGCCAATCATGTTGAGCCATAGACCATATAAACAACCTCCCCGAAGGTTTGCACCTAATGTTATACCTGACATTAAGAAAGAGGTTGAACGCCTTTTGGAGGCGAAATTCATTAGGACGACCAGATACGTAGAATGGTTGTCAAACATCGTCCATGTCATGAAAAAGAATGGAAAGCTAAGAATATGCATAGACTATAGGAATTTAAACTTAGCGACACCAAAAGATCAATACCCCATGCCAACGGTGGATTCCCTAGCAGACTCCACAGCAGGGTATCAGATGTACTCTTTTATGGATGGGTATGCAAGTTATAACCAGATCTACATCGCCGAAAACGATATACATAAAATGAAATTTAGGTGTCCAGGTTCTTTAGGATGTTATGAGTGGGTTGTGATGCCTTTCGCTCTAAAAAACGCTGGGACCACTCATCAGTGGGCCATGAATCTAATTTACCATGACATGATCGGAAAATTTGTAGAGGTCTATGTAGACGATATAGTGGCTAAATCTGTGACTATGGACAAACATTTCTGCCATTTAGCAATGGCTTTCGAGCGAATGAGAAAATTTAAACTGAAGTTGAACCCTGCCAAATGTGCTTTCGGGGTGTGCGCAGGAAATTTCATGGGCTTTCCAGTACACCAATGGGGGATTGAGATTGATTCTAATAAATCTCGGGCAATCACTGAGGCCAAACCACCCCGAAATAAGAAAGAGTTGCAGAGATTTTTAGGACAAATCAATTTCTTAAGACGATTTATCTCCAACTGTGCAGGAAAAACTAAAGTGTTCTCGTCTCTGTTGAGGCTGGAGGACAGGAATTCGTCTGGACCGAAGAACATCAAAAGGCTTTCGAAAGCCTGAAGAAATATTTGTCGCAGCCGCCAGTGATGGTACCCCCTGTACCAGGACGGCCAATGAAGCTGTACATATCAGCCGAGGAGTAGTCCATAGCTAGGATGATTGTGCAAGACGATGACATGGATGTCGAAAGAGCCATCTATTACATCAGCAGAAAATTGTTGAATTATGAATGTAATTATTCTCCAATGGAGAAATTATGTTTGGCTTTATATTTTACATGTACTAAATTACAAGCCTACCTTAGGCCGAATATAGTGTATTTGATCACTAAAGTTAATATAATAAAGTACATGTTCTCTCGTCCTATCTTGCATCAAAGAGTTGGTTTCTGGTCATTATCATTGTCAGAATTTGATATACGGCATGTACCTTAAAAGGCTGTGACATGGACGTCGAAAGAGCCATCTATTACATCAGCAGACAATTGTTGAATTATGAATGTAATTATTCTCCAATGGAGAAATTATGTTTGGCTTTATATTTTACATGTACTAAATTTCGAGCCTACCTTAGGCCGAATACAGTGTACTTGATCACTCAAATTAATATAATAAAGTAATTATCACCAGACAATTGTTGAATTATGAATGTAATTATTCTCCAATGGAGAAATTATGTTTGTCTTTATATTTTACATGTACTAAATTACGAGCCTACCTTAGGCCGAATACAATGTACTTGATCACTAAAATTAATATAATAAAGTACATGTTCTCTCGTCCTATCTTGCATCAAAGAGTTGGTTTCTGGTCATTATCATTGTCAGAATTTGATATACGGCATGAACCTCAAAAGGCTGTAAAAAATCAAGCCTTGGCAGATTTTTTGGCTGACCACCCATGCTTGAGTACCGTCAGGGAAATGGATATGGAATTAGATGAATGCAGTTTGAAACCATGGAGGATGTATTTTGATGGATCTAGCACAACGAAAGGATCAGAGATATGATTAGTCTTAGTCAGTCCATTGGGAGAATCATTCCATTTCGTGATTAGGTTGGACGAATTTTACACCAACAATCAGGCCGAATACGAAGCCTTAATATTTGGGTTGGAAATACTTCTCAATATGGGAGTAACACACGTGTCCATTCCAACAGGTAACAGGAGCCTTTAAATGCCAGAGCCCATCAGTCATGGCACTATCAGATGTAGCCAAAGAATTACTAGGTCAATTTGACTATGCGGAGTTGGAACATGTTCCGAGGGCGAAGAATGAAATGGCCAACAATTTGGCCCAAGTGGCTTCCGGATATACACAGACAAGCATAGACGGTATATATAGGAACGAAGAGGTCAAGCTAGCCTTGATGAGACGAAAGAGGGTGATGGATGTCATGACCATCGAAGTCCAAGATAAGGACGATTGGAGAAGCGAGATCAAAGAATTTCTAAAACAGCCCGAAAATGGGAAAGATCGAAGGCTGAAACTCAATGCATTGAATTACGTGGTATTGGGAGATGTGTTATATAAAAAACGCCAAGATTGTCTATTGTTGAAGTGTTTAGGGCCATCGGAATCCAAAACTATTATGGCCGAAATACACGAAGGTGTTTGTGGGGCTCACTAGGCCGGGATAAAGATGAGATGGTTGATTATACGGAACGGCTATTATTGGCCGAAAATGGGAGAGTCATACATATCATATGCCAAGGGATGCATCGATTGTCAGAAGCATGGACCCATTCAGAGAGCACCAGCAACCGAAATGGTCCATGTCATTAAACCATGGCCGTTCATAGGATGAGCGATAGATTTGATAGGGAAAATCTATCCTGCATCAAGTGAGAGGCACACTTTAATTATCGTTGCCACATATTTCTTTACCAAATGGGTGGAAGCAATTCTGGTGGTGGAGATATCCCAGGAGCAGATCATCAAGTTCATAAAATAGCACATCATTCACCGATTCGGTATACCACAAATAATAATGGTGGACCATAGTACTTCGTTAAATGGCGAGAGGGTAAAAAGATTTCTAGCTGAATATGGGATCCGGCTAGTAAACACCACCCCATATTACCCTCAATCAAATGGTCAGGCAAAATCGTCCAATAAAACCCTTAAAGGGTTGATTCAGAAAATGGTAACAGACAATGCCAAGCGATGAGACGAATGTTTAAGTCAGGCTTTATGGGCCTATAGAATGTCACCGCGAATGAATACCTCGGTCACGCCATTTCAGTTAGTATATGGTCAAGAGGCCGTACTGCCAGTTGAAATTAATATTGAGTCCACCAGGGTGATGCTACAAAAAGAATTAACAAAGGAGGACTACACCGAAGCAATGATCCAGAATTTGTTGGAATTGGACGACATTAAATGTGATGTCATAAATCATTTGGAAGCACAAAAGAGAAAAATAGCCAAGGAATATAATCAGAAAGTCATGGCTAAGTCGTTCAAAAAAGGCGAATTAGTATGGAAAACTATATTGCCAGTTGGTGCCAAAGATCCGGCATATGGCAAATGGTCGCCTAATTGGGAAGGCCCATTCGAGGTAAAAGATGTATTGCCAAACGAGGCCTATCATTTAAAAATTTGAATGGAAAAGTGCATGTTAGGGCGATAAATGGTAAATACTTGAAAAAATATGTGCCCTCGTTATGGGAGCACGAAAATGTAATGTCTTTTTAACAGGGACAAAGTCAAGTAAAATAAAGATGTATGTTTATTAATACAGGACGAAAACGTCCTAAAAAATACAACATTTGGACAACAAAACGTCCTACATTTTTACATAATCATTGGCTGGCCGAAGGTCGCTGGGGATCGTCGGCCGAATCCTTCAGAAGTGCGAACCTCTCCCCCAGGGTCTGCCATTCTATCTGCATTTCTACATCGGCCCTTATCAGATCGGCCAGGCCCTTTTCAAAATCAACTCGGGCCAGGTCCTTAAACTCGGCCATAGTAGAAGTGGCATCAGCTACCAGAGAGGCTAACCCTATTTGCTTGGCATCTCTCATCATGCTGCTTTCCTCTATTTGACGCTGGATATCTTGTAATTTTCGTTCTAAGTCCAACATCAAAGACTCTTCGATAACCATTTCATCTGTGGATTCCCTTATAGCTTGTCGAAGGTTATCAATGGCACCTCGAAGCCTCTCTTTCTTATTTATTGATGCACGCAGCCCGGCCTTCTGGCCTTGTGTGGTGCGATAATGAAGAATAAAGGTCGGGACCTTGCTTTCCAAGTCTTGGAGAGCGAGTCAGCTATCGACCGAATCAGGTAAAATAGGAAGACCCATCAATCGGTCTAACTCGGAGGAAGCTTTTTCTAATTTTAGCACATTCTCTGGTAGAGCGGCTTGAACAATATCATTTTTCATGAATGATGCATATTGGCCAAGAACCTCTTAAGGGCTTTCATGTCTGATGTAGCTTGGATCAGAGGTAAGAGAGGCAAGAAAGAAGCAGAAGCTAACTGATCCAAGTCGCTCAAAATATCTTGGACCGACTGCAAAAATTGATCTGACGCCTGATTACAAAGACCAAAGTTAGTAATAAAAAAAGAATGGACGAAGAAAATAGAACATAGGGAGAAATCAATTACAGTTTCGGGCCGACGAGCAGAATTAGATGGTTCAGTGATAGAAGGTATAGGGGTTTCCTGTGGCAACACCGGTTCTCCCCTAGGAGATTGGACTGAGTGAGTGGGAGACGATGGCCGTTCAGAAGCAGCAGATGGTTGAGCCGAAGAAGCAGGAGCTGCCGGCCGAAGAATTGGGGAGTGAGGAGCCGAATATGACGGCTGGTCAAACACATAAAGTTCCTGCGTCGAAGGTACATGAGACATCGCCCCAGGAGGAGAGTGCGGAATAGCAAAGGACAAAGGTTGTCCAGAGGCCGAAGTTGGTTGCACTGAGGAGTCCTGAGATGCTGCATTTGGTGATGATTGTTGCGGTACGGTTGTAGGCTGAGCATCTGCAGGAGAATCAGAATTAGAGGAATTAAAAATATAAACAACCTCATCTTCTTCATAAATGTGACGAAGTACATCATCTTTGTACACAGACCGAGCGTCCTCCAACAGCTCCAATTCGGCCAAACTAAAAAGGCCGTCTACATCCCTATAACTTCCCCTAAGCCTTGTGGCAGCCATTCTGCGCACTAAGGGGTAAAGCTATTTGAGATGACGCCAAAGTGGACCGTCATCCGGGTCATGTATAATTGGCACAGGATCGTCCATAGGGGGGTATTCAAATAACGGATGGTCTTTTGAAATTTCCTCAACACCCGGACGCGAACGACCAAATTTTATACATGGCTCCGTACCTTGGGGGTCGGCTCCGGAAAAAGCACCGGTAGCAACTGTCTCGCCCTCTTTTGAAGGTTGTTCCACGGTTGGAGCCTCGACTACTTCATCGTCGTCCGATGGAAGTGGAACGACCAGAGCGACATTGGGATCAGCCTCTTCAGATGGACCCTCGATCATAGGAGTTTCAGGCACCGGAGTTTGGGTCATTTCAGGCATGGCAGAAGGTGGCTCCAATCTAAGCACCTACACAAGATACAAAAACTTATAAAACCTCAGGGTGTCTCAGAGCGACGTACAAAAAGTGACGAGAATTTCAGATCGTATCTTAGGATGACGCACGATTGGCACGTCCGAATCACAGCTATGGCTAGGGGAAGGCTGTTTCCTTTTTGCTTGTTTGGTTTTCTTCGGTTTGGCTGCCTCAGCTGTTTTCGTTGACCCCGCTGACTCAGAAGATTTGGAAGAAAGATGAATGACTGAAAATACTCGCATAAAGGGCAAAGAAAAGAATCTCTCCCGGCCAGGTGGCCAAAAACGGTCAAAGAAAGAATGAACCGATGTGCAAGGAGCAAAGGGAACTATGACAAAAGAAGAAAACAAAGAACGAGTCTCCGATAAGGAATGCTCTATGTCCGAGACCGAAAGGACTTTAAAACGGTCTGACGAAGCGGAGCCAGTATGGAAGAATGTAAGAGGCCATCCTTGAAAGAGGCCAAGCTGACGGGCAGTGAAGTTGGGCGAATACACCTCCACTCCGGCCTTGCCATTGGCCTCGGTCAGGATATCATGAATCAGGTCGCGGCTACATAAAAACCTGCGCCATATGCGAAGACTTGATCCATCCTCTTCAGAGCGGGGGATGTCATGGATGAATGAAAGGCTATCGATCAAGGAAAAAGATAAGAAAGAGGGAACCCGAGAGAGAGTGTAAAAATATTTGAAGGCAGCACGAGGAAGGGGAGAGGATGGCTGAAGTTGGGGGGAAAAGAAGACCGACACAAGGATAAGAATGATTTTGAGTCAATTGTGCCGAAAACAGGGAAATAGGCTCGGAGCCAAAGCTGAACGAGCCACAGAGGGCCAGAGGCAATTGGTGAAGCCCCTGCCGAAGTTTTTTTTGGAGAACGGCCAACCCCCGATAAATGGCGGCCAACATGAAGGATGTCGGGTCCAAACAACGACCATTGGCAAGGTCAGAAGAGATGGGGAGGTAACCCGCCACGAGTTTTTGGCTGGGTACGCAAATGATATATTTGCAAAGCCAATAGTGAAGGAAGGCCGTCAACATTGACACTAGACCGGCCGATTTTGAATAGGTACGGAGAAAAGCGGAGTAGGAAAAAAAGTCCATTGGAGGTGGGAGGAAACGAAAGGTTGTGCAGGTTGAGATGGTCGCACCTAGAGGGGCCAACCCAGTAAGAGCACTGATATCGCGAAGAGTAATGGTGAAAGGACCAACCGGGAATATGAAGGCGTTGTATTCAGTGGACCAGAAGAGTAGGGAGGTAGGAAACAGATTTCGGTCAAAAGAGGGCAAGGCCAATGAGAGTTCGATAAAAGAAAGAAGTCATGTTCTTCAAGAAAAGTACGGGTCTCTGTATGTAATAGCATACGTTGGAACCAAGTCTCAAAAGCATAGTCGTGTTTAGGCTATGTGCGGATAGGATTGGATTGAGCCAAGGGAGAAACATTTAGTGGCTCTGAAAAGGGGAGACCAGAAGTATAAAGAAACTATTGAGCCAGCGAGGCTGTGGCAATAGCATCGTCATCGACAAAAATGGGGCCCAGAGTGCACTGGTCGTAGTTCTCATTGAGGACATGAACACTGAAAGTACTTACAGAAGAATCATTCAGTCCCATCTGATAATCACCAAAAGTTGAGGAGCTGGTTTTTGGGGCAGAAGAAGAAGACGCCATTAATGCAAGGTTGAAAGTAAGAAAGAAAGGAAGTTTGCAAAGAAGGTCGAAAGTAAAGTGAAAACCAGAGTGGGCTAAACCCTTATATACACAGATGAAAGGCTCAAGCTAGGACAGGTGTCGCAACCCGAATTGTCGAGGGTCAGAAATGGCGGGAAAGTGAAAAGGATGAAGAGCCGCCCTAGACAGGTGTTGGGATATGATTCGATGTGGAGTGACGTGTGACAAAAGAAGACACCGAAATGACGTGAAAAATGGCTCATTAATTGGCTTCATAATGAAATGTGTTGGGAAAGGTCGCACATTTATTGCAGAGGTGATGAGCTCGTACGGGAATGAAAAAGGCGGCCCAATAAATTGTAGGGCGAGGATTGGTAGGTTGACAGCTACCACCCTGAAATCATTATGGGAGCGCAAGAAATATAATGTCTCCGCAATAAGAACAAAGCTAAGAAATATAAAAACACATGACGAAAACATCCTCAAAGGAACAACGTCTAGACGATGAAACGTCCTATTTTATTACATAATTATTGATCGACCAAAGATCCCTGACAACACCTGGATGATGGAACGTCCTACGTTATTACACAATTATTGGTCGGCCGAAGATCGCTGAAGCTCGTCAGGCAACTCCTTCAGAAGCCAGGTTCCGCCGCTCTCTCAGCATCAGTTTTTCACTAGATCGGCCAAACCCTTTTCAAGACCAACTCGGGCCAGGGCAAAAATGAATTTGGGGTGCTCAACAGTGTATCTAGCTGATCATTTGGCAACCGACGAAAACCAAAAATCTATGATTTTCATTTACATATGTCAATATGAGTCGTTCCTCGAAAGCATCGTCCAAACTGTCTCCATTATTGTTGCGTGTGGCAGAATAGAAAGCAGAGTTGATGTGGAAAAACCATCAGACTGCAGGCTACTTTCGACAAAGTCAGGCTTAGGGCAGAGAACCCGTCAATCGGTCAGGTAGCACATGGGAAACATTGCAAATGAGAAAAATATCACGTTTTGGAAGTATATAAATGTGAGGTTTAAAGAGAATGCTTCGAATGACTGCTTGTAAACAATAGAAAAATAAAAACTATAACATCTTCCAACTACTCGGCCATACGCCGACCCTGCTCGAAACATTGTCCCGAGGAATGGCATTCCCATATAACCCCTGAGACGAGAATCATCTGTCAACATTCGGCGCCGTCTGTGAGGAACCGACGATAGTGAGAGGTAGGGACCGTAGGATGGTGAATAGTTCAATAGCAGAATGAAGGGAAGAAGGAAGGAACGGAATGAGTAGAATAGAGCCGGAAAAAGAAAATCTTTGTATGGAAAAGGGGCTGTCGGAAACAAAAGCTTTTCTTTAGTGAGTTGTGAAATGGAATGTAAGAAGGTTAGCCAATGGCCATCCACACGGGCTGAGTTGTAAAATGGAATGTAACGTTGTAGATGGGTTACATCCGTTGACAGCGGCTGACCGAGTTCCTATGTGGGAAGGTACTGCACCCCCCGATTTCACAGATTACATGTACTGAAGTATCGGTCGGGTAGCTAGCTAGCCGAGGGCGAAAAGGAATGCCCATCGGGCCAGTCCTCAATTAGTGCAATAGCCTCCCCCAAACAAGAAGAAAAAGCGCCAGTCCCCAATTAGTGCATCCGAACGAGGGGAAAAAGTGAAAATCTTCAATAAGGACAACAGAACGAGTAGAAAAAGCGGGAAAATGAGGAAGAGTCGCCTCAGACAGGTGTCGTAACGCGAAGACTTATAGGCCGACGCCCATCACCCTGATATGAAGAAATTCACCTCAATTTCATTTCCAATTCAATCAAGGTGAATTTGGGGGACAATTGTTGACAGAAGAAAGTCACCCTAGAGCAAAATCGCCCTAAAGCAAAGGAACGAAGGGGGAAAAGACAAAGACAATAAGGGCGACGAAGGGAAGAGCGATCAGAGCAGTCATGGAGGACGAGGGGAAGAACGATTAGAGCAATCACCAAATGACACATCGATTAGGACGATAGAGGGCTCAGGATGACCGTAACAGCAATTAGAACGACAAATGACTTAGACCGACCGAACACATGATCCCACGATTACAGCAGTTAGGCAGTTTCCCTCCACGATCAAGCAGTTATGGCGCACAATTCAACGCTTGGAGGCACGACCAAGTAGTCACAGGGAAGTTAAGGACTGAAACTGTCAAAGCAGTTTACAAATTCCAGTATAAAAGACTCACTCATCCGAAGAGGAAAAACCCCGATCAAATGAATACTCAAACGAACATTTTTTTTTCGTAGTTTTATAATCTTTAGGACTGTAATTTGTGTGCTTGCGCCCCTTGGATGCTTATTCACTTAATCAAACACCCCTTGCTGGGATTTTGTCTCATGAGGTTTGAACCTTACACGCTTCTCTTTCATTGCGCGTAAAAAATTGCGCAAACAGCTAGTATCAATTACATAAACTAATCTATGACACTGTAACACCAATATGTTGGGAAGTAATTATTATATTTACTATGGATTAATTATAATGTATAAAGATTGTGAAAATACCTAATATGAAATTCTGAAGGCAAAAATTGAACAACGGGCATAATCTCACACATTTGCGAAAACAATAAATCTGATTTCATTATAGTACTTCTCCGAAAACTTAAGCTATTAGCAAAAAAATACCTAAAATTATTATTTGAAATCACGTCTCAAACGTTCTAGTAACGGCAGCAAAAAAACCCGATCCTATCAGGCCCGATCTGTCAGGTTGTAGCTTGTCTCGGGCCAGATTTTTATTAATAAAAAATAAGATTTTTATTATATAAATTAAATTCTAATTCTAAATACATACATTTATAATTAAATTTTTGAATTTAATTTAAAAAAGGGAAATCATCATTTATCCACCCGAAAATTATCTGATGTTCGAAAAAATACATAGTTTTGAGAAAATGATAATTGTACATCCAAAGTTCTCAAAAAAGAAACATTTACGACCCAAAAACTGTGTCTATTCTTCGAACATATGTTAAATTTTGTTTGGTGAAATTCTTAATTTTTCTCATTTTAAGTATTATTATTTTTTAAATAAAATTTTTTTAAAAATTTTTTAGAATAATTATTTAAAAATAATTATAATTTTTCAAAAAAATTTTCAAAAAATATTTTTTGTCATGCCCGGCCCGACAGATTTCGTGCAGAGTCCAGACATCGCAAAGCCAGGGCCTGGCCTGGTATTTTGCCACACTTGAGTACTAGTTTTAAAAACAATAATAATAAGGGGTCTCACATATTAATTTTCGTGCATTCCCATTTGTTTTTATAATAGAATATAAACTACTAATGAATCGGATATCCATAATTTTTTCAAAATTGACATCCAATATCTGACTAAATGGCCGGTAAGTTTGTTGTTTGTAAATGAGCGATCTGGACGATTCTGCTGTAAAAGTAAAAGCCTAAAAGTCTACTCTAGAGTAGAGTATGTGACCAACTCCAAACCTAATCCTTCAAAAAGTTGCGTGCTGCACTGGGAATTCTTTCATGTACAAACAAAATGGTACGCTTAGCTCCAATTCATTTGCTAATATATTTATAGATTGTTATAATTTTATTTTTTATTTTTATTTCTTAAGAAAACATTAAGAAAACATTTCCTTATGGAAGATTCGTATTAGTTTTCCTTGCACAAATATTACAAACAAGGCATTCTGAAGTGATAATACTTTTTATACTCCAATTACTTTCTGTAGCTATATTAACACCACCAATATGAATCATCTTTCAGTTTGTTTACTGCCCAAAGCGTTAAAACTCTCATATATATATATATATATATATATGTGTATGTATGTATGTATGTTTTATATTATTATTATTATTATTATTAATTATTATTATTATTATTACAATAATAATAATAATAATAATAATAATAATTATTATTATTATTATTTATAATTAATATATTATTATTAAGTTGTTGTTATTGTTGTTGTTGTTATTCTTATTATTACTACTATTATTATTTAAAGTATTTATACTACATTTAGCATCGTCAAGATAGTGGACGACGCAAAAATATGAACATATAACGTCGCTAACTAAGTTTAATGCTAATTTTTGACAATTCTTCATATTTAGCGTTGATATTTAGTAGTCGACGCTAAAAATATTAATTTTTTACGTCGAAAGTACATTAGTGACGCTAAATATTATAATTTTAGCGCTGCCTTTCATGTTGACACTAAACTATACATTTAGCGACAATTTACTTGGCAACGGTAAATCTTTGGATGCTAAAAATTATTTTTCTTGTAATGTTTATACTAGTAATTGTTTAATACAATGAAAATATGGGTGACGTGATATCACCAATTACTATTTATTTAATAATTCTTTCAACAATATCTTATTATATTATTATATAGATAATGTGGTACCACGGTTATATCTAAAAAAATTTCCTCATCCAGGCTCCATTTGTAATTTCATCTCTCGGGTTGTAATGACATCTCAAAGCTAGCCTAGGGTTTGTTTTGGCTTGTATTGGATTTTTGGCATGTTTGGTTTATTTATCTCTCTCTCTTTTATTCTTCTTTGAGGGTTACGACTTTATGTGCCCTTGCTTGGTGATATTTTTCCTCTATTTCAATAATTTTTTGCCCATTTCGTGCAGGTTCATAAAAAATTAATTTTTGTCGGATGGTTTGGTCCACAAATAATTTCGCCTATTTCGGTCTTGTTAACATTAAAAGTTTCCCCTACAAGATTCAGTATTCTTTTATAATTCAAAATATATTACAAATACGTACACTTATAAATTGTGTATCCTTATACTGGTGTTGCACTCACATCTGGTAGGACACAAATTTATATCCCAATTTATAATGTTATTATTATTGATATATTATTCATAATATTTTGTGATGGAATATAAATTTTTTTTTTATCAAAATATTTTCTTAATTTGGTTATTATTGTTGGGTTATGTGCGGCGGAAGCGTGGTTGGGGCGAAATCGTCACTTTAAAATTTTTTAAACTTACCGAATAAATTATTCAATATTCCATATGAATAATTCATTCATATTTCACATTAACATTATATTCAATATCAAATAACGATATAAATAATTTAGAAAGCACCGCGAAATTTTTACGAAAACGTTTTTCCATAAAATAGTATAAAACGCATTTTTTGCCGAACAGACCAACCAATACCACACGTAATTACATTATAACATATAGTTCCAAAAAATATAAATCTTTTTATTAAATTATATATAATAAAATTTAATAACATATAATTAATAATTATCTTATAATTATTAAAAACCATATATTAAATTTAACATATTGTTTCAAATGTGACAAAATAATATTATCACTAATATTAATAACATATATTATATATATGTGAGTATATATTTGGACTATCCAATTATATCTAATCTGCTACAATATATCGAGATAGCACAAAGACCAAATGGACCTACGGTTCCGAGCTCCAATGATCCCGAAATATTGATTAAATTTTTAATTAAATATTATGAATTATTAACTTCGGGTTATTCCACTAAAAACCTGAAGCTGCACTCTCGTTGCAACAGATAGATAAATTAAGTCGAACCATGTCGGTGTCCATCGATAGAGTCATTACATACGGATTGGCTCTTCACGAGTATCTCATAATTTGAGCCGGGACATAATATCCATTATACCCCTCTAATTAGTTTTTTACCTTAAGTACCATTGATTCTCTAATGAACGATTTATCCATAACCATTATGAATGTTAATCTTTCTATTCATCATCCTTCCACTTCTCAAATACCTCCCTCTCTTCAGGTAAAGACTCCGGTGCAATATCCAGCGGCACTGGATTATCCATTGTAGAAAATGTTTTCCTTGCGCAGCGGAAACGTCTTAGGCACACGGATCGGACTTGAAAAATTTTTCTGCCCTTCTCCTTTGAATGTCGAACGCTACTGCCACAACCACTGAAATTTTGCTTCAGTTTTAGACAAAATTCCAACCCCGAAACAGCCCTGAACAACTAGACAAAAATTGGACTGTTTTGGCCTCGATTCGCGCCCAACGTACTGCAGAAACAGCCCCTGAAATGCGTGGACAGAGGCTGTGTTTTTGTTCTGATTTTTCACTTGAAAACAACACCAACACAGCCCCAAAACATCACAAAATATTCCCCAAAAATTCTGGATTAAAACGAAACCAAACCGAGTTCCGTTTCACCAAGAATAGGGGCGGTAGTGAGCAAAACAATGCCTCACTGCCGTGAACAATATGAAATAAGATGGAGAAGAATTTTGTTTGATACCACAAGTCTTCCGAACTATATCTCGTTACAAACAGAAACTTGTGTGGGCAAGTCTCACAAAGTAATCCCTAAACGTTTTAGAGATTTAAACACACTAACAACTTTTGTTCTTTTGATTTTTGTTTTTCTTTTTTTTCTTTTGTTTTTGGTTTTCTCAACTTTTGAGAGAATTAAGAAAAAGATGAAAGGTGGCTAGGGTTCAAGAATGAAATCTTAGGAAAAATAAAAAAATAAATCTTCTTTTTATACCTAGGGTTATTTATTTCCAAAACAAACAAAACCCTTCTTTTTCCTTTGTACAAAAATCGGCCAAGCATAAAGGAAATTCAAATTTTTTTTGCAATAAATAAATTTAATAATAAATGCCATCATCATGACAAAATATGTTACAAAAATAAATATACAATTAACCTTTTGAAAAATATAACTTCCAAAAGTAATTAAGGGTTTCCAAAACCCAAATCTTGAAATTCCAATAATGGCCTTATTAAATTATATCAAACATAATTTAATTTTATACATTTAATAATTATCAAATAATTATTAAAATTATATATTAACTTTTAATATATAGTCTCTAGTGTGACAAAATTATAATATTAATCATATTAATAATATTTGTGAGTATATAATTGGACTATCCAATTATACTAAATCCGCTATAGTAAATCGAGCTAGCACGGGGACCAAATATACCTACGGTTCCGAGCTCCAATAATCTCAAACTATTAATTAAGCTCCTAATTAAATATTCCGAATTATTAACTCCGGGTTATTACACTAAATACCCGAAGTTTCACTCTCGTTTCCGCAGATGATAGATTAAGCTGAACCAAGTCGGTGTCCATCGATATAGTCACTACATATAGATTAATCATTCACGAGTATCTCGTAATTAGAGCCAGGTCATAATGTCCGTTATACCCCTCTAATTATTTTTACCTTATGTACCATTGATTCTCTAATGAATGATTTATTCATAACGATTATAAATTTTAATCTTTCTATTCGTAATAGAAAGACTTGAGCACTCTAACCGTTCAAGTACCTAATCAATCCTTAAGAAAGATACTCCTCTACTTCTCGCAAGAATGAGTGAACTCCATATCTATGTAAAACGTTCTCAGCTACACAAAAGACCATGCCCCCAAAGTACGTAGCTATTGGTCGGGACTGCTACACCAACCTCACCTTTGTAAATCAAAGGACATAGCCTGCCATGCAGGAGTTCGTAGTACATTTAGGATTAAGATCAATCCATATATGACCATCTAGTAGATCAAAATGACTTTCTTTGTTTTATGGATATTATAAGAATGTCATTTCCATCTGGGTCCAGTCCTATATGATCACATCATACAAGGTGCCTCCATTCTCATGTCTCTACATGGACGATCCCGGATAAAGGTCGCCATACAAATATAGAATGGACCTCAACTATAGATAAACCACAAACAAAGTATTCACTTTGTTTGCTCTTTCTGGACTATTTAAGATTACTAACTTCAGACTTAAATCCTCTTGTGTATGACACTCATACACTAAGTCTGAAAGCACATAAGTAATCTAGGGTATTCAAGATAATTTATAATATGCGAAAATTAAACAAACACTTTGATAAATGAATAATGCATCATTTTATTCCAAAACACATAAAGTCGTTTACATTAAATGTAGCTCTATAGTATACATCCCAACATCCAGCACATAACCCAACTTCTCCGATCTCAAGACTATCATAAGATCTAATTCCCATTCACTAAAATTCTCAGGACTAGTCAATTTGTTCGGGTTCAGGACACGAGCAAACGCATTAGAAGAAGTAGTAGGTGCCATCACAAACTTTACGAAAGAAACAGAAGTTAGTAGATAAAAGTAATTTCATCAATATCATAAAACATCCAACATATCATGGATTTTTAATATAAAAAAAACTCATACTATTTTACGTAAATTGATAATCCCCACATAAAATACGAGAATTCAATAATTAAATTAAATTTTATAGCATGAATTAGACCTCATAAATATATTTGAACACACAGCTTTGGCACATTGTGCCCAAATATATTTGAAAGTAGGTAACAATTACCAATCACATCCAATGTGACTCTTTAAAATAGGTCATGAATCGTTTCTGATCCTCACTGTTTTGGCATCTATTAGATGAGGCGTATTCAAGGCAATACTCATCAATGTACATATCCAAGGTACTAATGCATCACCTCACTGCTTTGGCATCTTTTGGTATGCACGTTCGCTCAAATTTGTTTCTTATCAATAAGTTTTACCGGTATAAACAAATTTCCATTAACCATAGCTTCACTGCTTTGGCAGATACAACCACGGTATCAAGAAAAATATTTATATCCGTATTGATGAGATGGACCCATTAGTGTACAATACACTCACAAAACACAAAGCCTTATTATGGGGATTTTACAAAAATAGTCAAACAAGCAAAATAATTCATCCAATCAATTAATTCTCAAGCATGTGTAAAATAAATTGAATTAAATATCAAATATTTAAGGCGTGAAAAATTACTTTGGATGTGGGATCAGACGCTCTGATACCATTTTGTTGGGGTGTACGCAGCGGAAGAGTGCAGCGGAATGCGAAAAAGGTTTTTAAACATTTTAAAAACTTTTCCGAGCAAATTAATAAATATCAAATATTTTTAATTCACCCAAATATGTTTAAATATATTATTTATTAACATTTAATAATGTAATATATTTCGTTACACGACGAATTATTTTACGAAAATATTTTCGACAAATACTACGTGTAACGGGCAAACGGTCAAACCGATTGACCAACAGCCGAGCCGGGGCAACCGGTCACTTGGGCAGTGTTGGGTCAGCCCTTGGGCTGCCTGAATGGTGCCCAGTTCACTGGTTTCACAGCCGGCACATATTGAGCCCGTTTTGACGCGCATTTCGCCATTTTCTCGCGTTTTCGTCTCGGAACAATTTCCGGAATTTATCCACCACCCAATACACATCCACTATCATCCAAATAACACATTTTTACATGAAAAATATTTTGTTTTTGGTACTCAAATCAGATCTGATCCAGAAATAATTTTTTCCAATTTTCATCCCATAATTCAATTTATTCACCAAATTAATTCAATTAATTTACACCAAATTAAATCACCACAACATAAAGCCTCAAGAACAATTCTAGGCAATATTAGAGTGGTAACATCACTCTAGAATGACAATTGTAATTTTAAAGATTAATTCACTAATTAATCTATTTATGCATGCTGAATAAAGAAACTAATTAAGGTTTCCTAAGCAATCAACATCAAATATTTATTTCATATACATATCCAAGATACATATAAATTTAAGACATGCAAAATACATATCAAATATATACTTTCATGCTTAAGAAATAAAATTAAGAAATTAGAAATTGGAAACTTTAAATTACCTTAATTCCAAGCACCAAATTTCCAATTTCTTCACCTTTGATGTTGATTAACATGATTAGAACCCTAATCCCCTTTTTCTTTATTTTCTCAACACATGAGATAAGACTAAAAGCTTCACAAAATGAAATAAATTTCATTTATATACAAAAACCCTCATTGCCGAAAATTGTAGAAGCAATTTAGTCAATTTTTACTTTTGTTTTGGCCCAATAATTTTGATCTTATCAAAATATATTTATTTGATTTTTTGTTAATAAATTTCATGTGTTCAAATCACATGGTTTGGCCAATCACAAATCACAAATTGCAAAAAATAAAAAATATTCAATATAATATTCTTTAATTAAAATAAATTAATTAACCAAATAATTAATTCATTTTTATTATTAAAAAAAAGATAAAATAAATACATGGAAAAATATTCCAAGAATATTCTTCCATTTTATTATTATTATTAATAATTAACTAACAATTAATTAATTAATAATAAAAAAAAAATAAGAGACAAAACTAAATTGGTTAATAATGTGTATCTAATCTAAATTATGTATCATATACAAATACACATTATTTAATACGCATGTGTATATTATGAATAATTCGAATTATTCATAATTAATTGCCCAAGTGCTCAACGAGTACACTTTATATTGTGGGACTCTCTAGGTTCAAGTTTATTTGTCATGGAAATAATTTCCATGTCCGTAATTTGTCCACTCACAAATTACGACGACCACCGATAATCGAGTTGAACCATCCAAGTAGGAGTCATCGCATATATATATAATCCCCCTGTCATAGGTTATCCGAATTGTTCTGGAGATATAGATTAAACGTCAAATCTCCACTATGAACAATTCATATGTCGCGACACAATTATGATTTTTTAATAAATTTTCGGAACTCGTTTTCAAATCATACCTCGGCCTAGGATTTCAAAGAATCACAAATTAGACACCTAAATCCCATACACGGGACTGACATATCCTCTATAGATACATCACAAGATATCATTAGTATCAGTCCATACCTGACGAACAAGTGGAAGTCTGATATTAAAAGATCGTTGACGTGACTGTCATCAAAGTATGTAGGATATCTCACATATTCACAGTGGTCTCACAAATCAAAAGAGCTAATATGCTATTCGACTCGTAAAGATTCCTATTGATGTTGGTGTACCATCTATCAGGAATCTTTAAATGAGTCGTTCAGTATTTATCTAATAAATACCTACGTGTTTATATGAGTCTCCTAATACGCATGGTCTACTGAGATAAACCATTAGAATAATTCTAATATACAACACGTACCGGTCTCACGGGTTTACTAACTGACCAAGTAGGTAAACCTTGACTAGGAACAATTTAAGAATGAATTGTATTGTGACATTTCTCAGTAAAAATTACCGCGCTTTTGCAATTATGTCATAACTATTCATTCTACGGTCTTTTACGCCTTAACCATATATAAGATTATATTGATGAAAATTGCTTAATTTTTATTCATAATAAAATAAAATATATATCGTATTTATAATAAATACAATAAAATTTGGCGCGCCGAGCAACAACTCCAACTCAAGGTGCCTCCATTCTTATGCCTCCACATGGACGATATCGGATCAAGTTCGCCATACAGTTATTGTTGGGAAGCGGCCGCGAGTGCGCAGCGGAAAATTAAAATTATTATGCCACTTTACCTTTGCCCAATACCCATTTTTTTTTTATTATTCTACAAGCCTAGACATTTTACTATATATTCTAAGCATAAAACACATAAAACATGCAAAGAACATAAACCTAAACATGCGAACTATCATAAGAACTCTAATTAAAATAAAGAAAGAAAAAGACTTACTTGAATCGTAGACTCCTTCAGTCCTCCCTCCAATCTACAAGATTTTCTCGAACTCAGCAAGCTCTTCACGTTCCAAAGAGCCACCCAAGTGTGTGGCCTCCAAAGATACACACACCAAAGCCAAAACTCAACGGCAAGACTACGCCTTGAGTGCACAGGTATTTTGCCCTTGGTGCTAGCCTAGGAAAATACCTCAAAATTTTTAACTCGAGGTTCCTCTTGTCAATTAGACTTAAGGATCCTCAAAATTAGTGGCTTACTCTTAAACTTTAGAGTTGTTTACTTATATAAACCCAAAATATGAAAGGTTTTGGTGTAAGAATTTGTGAAGAATTCTTTGGGTTTATATAGTGCTCCAAAGACAACAAAATTAATTAAGAATCCGATGTGGGATAAAAGCTAATTTAATCTTAGCCATTGGATTTTAATTTAGAGGTTTAATGAGATTATAAAACCCTAATAAGAGTTTGGGCCGAATTGGAATTCAAAACAAATAACAAAAAAAATATTTCTATTCATGTGAATAGTAAATTTTTTTTTCAATTACCAAGGTGTCCCTATATTCATTCACCAATCCTTAAGCCATTATGGAACCTCATAAATGATATGTTCAATAATTAAACACTTTGAACCATTTATGAACAATTCCTACAACAATCATATATGTTGTTATATTTGTACTGTGCACTGTTAACCATTGATTTCGACTTTGTTGTGTGTGACCTTTTGGGTTCCCCTCAAGTTGGACATGAAATGAATCATGATAATTTAATCGAACATCAATTATCCTCCGATCAGATGGTCGTTCGATTTCAATGACCAAGGTTGACATCTAGCAACATGCCAAGGCCCCGAAATGAGAAGGAAAGATAAATATACCCATTTTATATGCGATTTACATATGATACAGTCCCTCGCCTCATTGTATCCCCACCTATTGATCTAGGGTACGGAAAATGTCTACCCATATGGTCAAATGTATGATGTTGATAGTGTCATGAATCGTGTTAACCTAAGAATCTCACATGATTCTTCTGTTGTGGCCACAGTCTCAAGAACTGATCACACATATCAACCCACGAACTGGAATACTACTCTTATAAGAAAATATTATCCGAGAGAGTGGTGATTCTCTATTGTATCTTTACAAACTTCATGTGTTTCAACAAATGACCCAATCATACCCTTATGACTGGATCTTTTGAACCGGGGAAGGAGAATGTCAAAGTTATTTGATCCACACATAAGATTGTAAAAACCTCAAGTCAAAGGACTAGTCATATAATCGATACATGAAAGTTCTCACAGACACATGGGATAAACACTCTATATGAAAACTTTCGGCGGTCAGTTCGATGGACACGAGCAACTCATGCATCCATGTGATACACCAAGTGGACGGATCTCCGCTAGTAGCCTATGAGCCCAGCTACCCCACTTAAGGGCGGATCATATCATCATGCTAGTCTCTCCACTTTGTGAACGCCCAGATTATTCACAAAACTATGACTAGGAACATTTAAGAGTAATGATTCTCATAAGGCATGGAAGCCATCTCTTATTACTCCAACGGCTTTATTACAATGTTGATGATTCATATAAGTTATGTAAGACACGTATAATAAAGATTGCCATTTTATTAAGTAATGAAAATATTACAAATACATGTACATATATCCCATCCACAAGTTAGGTATAGGTCATATCCCTAACAATCTCCCACTTGCATTATAGCCAACTAGTATGAATCTGGACACCATACTCTCAGATGTGCCTATCATGCTTTTGTTGAGTCAGCCATTTAGTCAGAGAATCTACAAGATTATCTTCTGTGGGTATTTTCTCTATAATAACTTATTTTCTCTCAATAATCTCCCTGATGAGATGAAATCGCCTGAGTACATGCTTGTATTTCTGGTAGGACGTTGGTTCCTTTGATTGAGCAATGGCGCCCGTGTTGTCACAGTACATCGTGACACCATTCTTTATCGCGGGAAGCACTTCCAGCTCCATGATGAACTTCTTTATCCAGACTGCTTCTTTAACTACCTCAAATGCTGCAATATACTCGGCTTCAGTGGTGGAGTTTGATGTAGTTGACTGTTTTGAGCTTTTCCAACTGACAGCACCACCATTCAAAGTAAACAGATATCATATTTGCGATCTGCTATCATCCCTATCGGTCTGAAAGCTCACATCACAGTAACCAATGACTTTCATCTCAGAACAATCTCCGTATGTCAAAAACACATCCTTAGTTCTTCTCAGATACTTGAGGATTGTTTTGACAGCTGCCCAGTGTTGCTCACCAGGATTTGTCTGATACCTGCTCGTTATGCTAAGAGCATAAGAGACATCAGGTCTTGTACATAGCATGGCATACATGATCGATCATATTACTGAAGCATAAGGGATTATACTCATACGGTCTCTATCTGAAGGAGTATGTGGACATTGCTCCTTAGATAATTTGATTCCATAACAAGTGGCTAAATTACCTCTTTTGGAATCTTCCAATTTGAATCTTTTCAAAACTTTATCTATGTACGTAGAGTAATATAGTCCTAACAACTTCTTAGATCTATTACGGTAGATCTTAATGCCGAGGATGTAGGCTGCTTCTCCCAAATCTTTCGTGGAGAAATTCTGAGATAACTATTGCTTGGTGGCTTGCATCATGGGAATATCATTCCCGATGATTAATATGTCATCGACATATAATACAAGAAATACAACAGCACTCCCACTACTTTTCCTGTAAACACAAGGCTCGTCTATATTTTTGATGAAGTCAAATTCTTTGATTGTCTCATCAAATCATATATTCCAACTTCTGGAGGCTTGCTTGAGTCCATAAATAGATCGTTTAAGCTTGCATACTTTATTATGATCATCCTTAGATGCGAACCCCTCAGGTTGTGTCATGTAGACTTTCTCTATGAGGTTCCCATTAAGGAAAGCTGTTTTAACATCCATATGCCAAATCTCGTAATCAAAGTGTGCAGCTAGTGCCAGTAAAATTTGAATGGACTTTATCATTGCAACATGCAAGAAGGTTTCGTCATAGTCAATTCCGTGGATTTGTCTATAACCTTTCGCCACCAACCTAGCCTTAGAGGTTTAGATGTTGCCTTCTACATCAGTTTTACGCTTGTAAATCCACTTGCAGCCTATTGGTTTTATCTATTCAGGTGTATCCACCAAGTCCTAGACTTGATTTTGATATATAGAGTCTATTTTGGATTTCATGGCCTCAAGCCACTTGACTGAATCAATGCACCCATTGCTTCGTCAAAACTGGTGGGATCGTCATTATCAATGACCTGATCATGTTCCTCATCAATATGGAAACCATATCTTTCAGGTTCATGTCTTGCCCTACCAGACTTTCTGAGTTCATAACCTTGTGGTTGTTTCGTCGCTGCCCTTTTGAGGGTCCTGGGGTTTAGTTCTATATTAGTTTGTTCTTCTCGTACCTCATCGAGGTCAAGTCTACTCCCACTATATTTCTTGAGATGGAATTCATTCTCTAGAAATTTAGCATTTCGTGAGACAAATGTTCTTTGTTCATTTGGGACGTAGAACACGTATGCTCTTGAGTTCAAGGCATATCCTACAAACTTACATTTAACTGCCTTATCATCCAATTTGTTAGTTTGTGTGAGGTTGACATATGCGTCACATCCCCAAACTCTTAGATAACTAAGACTAGGACGTTTCCTAGACCATAACTCATATGGTGTTTGACTAACAGTCTTGGAAGGAACTTGGTTTAGTAGTAGTGTTGCAGTTTCTAAAGCAAGACCCCAAAATGAAAGAGGTAGATCCGTGCCTGGCATCATTGATCGGACCATATCTAATAATGTCTGATTTCTCCTTTCGGAGACCCCATTATGCTGTGGAGTTCCAGAAGGAGTCCAATGGGAAACAATGTCATTTTGTCTCAAGTAATCTTGAAATTCGTTGCTTAAGTATTCACCATCTCGGTCAGACCTTAGTGAATTAATACTTTTATTAAGCTGGTTTTCTACTGCAGCCTTGAAGTCTTTGAATTTCTCAAAGGCTTCAGATTTGTACCGCATAAGGTACACATACCCATATCGCGAATGATCATCGATAAAGGTAGTAAAGTAGGAGAATCCACCTCTAGCGGTGACTAAAATTGGTCGGCATACATCAGAGTGTATGAGTTTTAATGTCTCCGCTACACGCTGTCATTTACCTTTGAAGGATAATTTGGTCATTTTACCAAGTAAACAAGACTCACAAGTTCCATAAGGTTTATATTTGAAGGGTTTGAAATACCCATCGTTATGTAGCTTAGTTAATCTTGTTTCACTGATATGACTTAAGCGACTGTGCCATAGAAGTGATTCATTGAGATTATTCGAGTTAATGTTGTATATATTAGAGGTTGAACATTCTTTGTTAGTTTGTAAGACATAGATACCATTATTCAAAATACCATCTCCATATTTTATTTCATTGAAATAAATAGAACATTCATTACAACTTGTTGACGGCTGATTTTGGTCTCAGGGCAATATGGGAATATTACTCCCGAGACAATCCTCCCTCAATAGTGAATTTGTTTGGTTATAGGGGACCAAAAGCAAACTTAGCAAAAGACAAATAATACGCCAATCGACAAGGAGATTTAACGTGGTTCGGCGGATCTTGGTCTGACATACATCCACAGGCATAAAAAGGATGATACTTTTATTACTCAAACACGCTTCTCAGCTCTGCTTCTTGTTTTTACAAGTCAGATGATAACGATTCTGATATTGATTCCCATCTCAACTTTCAGCTTGTAACTTTCAGCTTGTAACAAGTCAGATGATAACGACTATGCACACTCTACCCTTCTATTTATAATAGTGTAGAAATCAGATTCCTTCTCCTACAAGAATTTCCTAGTTGAAACTATTCCCTTTTCCCATAAGGATTCATAGTCAAAACTATTCCATTTTCCCATAAGGATTCCTAATCAGATATTCCTTTACTTCTTTTATCCTTTTAGGATACTGACTCATCAGTTCTCTTTATGAAAATAGGATAACTTATTATCTTATCTGTATGGATAGAATGCCTTATCTTCCCGAACATGTCTTGCCCTATGCTCGGTTTTCATGAGGTCGGTCTTCATATGGTCGGTCATAATAATCCTTTGAACTGAGAATGCTGCTATCGATCTGATAATGCCCGTCATCCGATCTCAAGTGGTCGGGTTACCGCTAATAAGTGCTCGGACCCAAACTCGTGTGGTCGGGTCGGTATTAGTGGTCTCGATCAAGAAGGGAGTTCCTCTTTTACCCATGCCGTGAGTTTAAATATCATAGTGCCTAAAAAACACCATCAACATCTATCCCCTAGTTCTCGGTAACAACGAGTTTGTGAGTTGATGCCGGGAACTATAAAAAAAGATGGTGTGTCGATAAATCCGTCGGTGGTCACTCCAGGAACCGCAGAGAAAAATGCCTTGGCTGTAAATCTGGTCCTTCCTGCCACCTTCATGTGCTCAGTCAACGAGGATCCCGAAAAAAGCTTTGCCCTTATGCTGATGACGATCGACTCGATGGGACGTAACCCGACCCCGAGCGGAGAAGAACATTTGGCTCTGGGGGAATGTCACCTCCCCAGACCAATAGAGGGTCGACCATGGGGGAGATGCTCCGATCCCAAGCCGATGATAAGTCTCTCGATGGGACGTATCCCGACCCCGAGCTGAAGAAAGACTTGGCTTTCGGGGAATATTACATCCCCTAGTCCAAAGAAGCTGACTCGGTGGGACGTAACCCGACCCCGAGCTGAAAGAAAGACTTGGCTCTGGGGGAATGTTACATCCCCAGTCCAAAGAAGCCGACTCGGTGGGACGTAACCCGACCCCGAGCTGAAAGAAAGACTTGGCTCTGGGGGAATGTTACATCCCCAGTCCAAAGAAGCCGACTCGGTGAGACGTAACCCGACCCCGAGCTAAAAGAAAGACTTGGCTTTGGGGGAATGTTACATCCCCAGTCCAAAGAAGCCGACTCGGTGAGACGTAACACGACCCCGAGCTGAAAGAACATTTGGCTCTGGGGGAATGTCACCTCCCCAGACCAATAGAGCCGACTCGGTGGGACGTAACCCGACCCCGAGCTGAAAGAAAGACTTGGCTCTGGGGGAATGTTACATCCTCAGTCCAAAGAAGCCGATTCGGTAGGACGTAACTCGACCCCGAGCTAAAAGAAAGACTTGGCTCTGGGGGAATGTTACATCCCCAGTCCAAAGAAGCCGACTCGGTGGGACGTAACCCGACCTCGAGCTGAAAGAACATTTGGCTCTGGGGGAATGTCACCTCTCCAGACCAATAGAGCCGACTCGATGGGACGTAACCTGACCCCGAGCTGAAAGAAAGACTTGGCTCTGGGGGAATGTAACTTCCCCAGTCCAAAGAAGCCGATTCGGTGGGACGTAACCCGACCCCGAGCTCAAAGAAAGACTTGGCTCTGGGGGAATGTTACATCCCCAGTCCAAAGAAGCCGACTCGGTGGGACGTAACCCTACCCCGAGCTGAAAGAAAGACTTGGCTCTGGGGGAATGTTACATCCCTAGTCCAAAGAAGCCGACTTAGTGGGACGTAAGCCGACCCCGAGCTGAATAAACAAGTGGCCTCGGCGGAACGAAGTCCAGCCCCGAGCCGAAAAGAGACATCGGTCTCGGCGGTACAAGAGCTGACCCGAATCGGAAAGAGACATCGGTTTCGGCGGTACAATAGCAGACCCGAGCCGGAAAGAAACATCGGTCTCGGCGGTACAAGAGCAGACCCGAGCCGGAAAGAGACATCGGTCTCGGCGGTACAAGAGCAGACCCGAACCTAAAAGAGACATCAGCCTCGGCGATACAAGAGCAGACCCGAGCCGGAAAGAAACATCAATCTCGGCGGTACAAGAGCAGACCCGAGCCGGAAAGAAACATCGGTCTCGGCGGTACAAAAGCAGACCCGAGCCGGAAACAAACATCGGTCTTGGCGGTACAAGAGCAGACCCAAACCGAAAAGAGACATCGACCTCGGCGATACAAGAGCAGACCCGAGCTGGAAAGAAACATCGGTCTCGGCGGTACAAGAGCAGACCCAAACCGGAAAAAGACATCGGTCTCGGCGGTACAAGAGCAGACCTGAGCCGGAATGAGATATCGGTCTCGGCGGTACAAGAGCAGACCCGAGCCGGAAAGAAACATCGGTCTCGGCGGTACAAGAGCAGACCCGAGCCGGAAAGAGACATCGGTCTCGGTGGTATAAGAGCATACCCGAGCTGAAAAGAAACATCGGTCTCGGCGGTACAAGACCAGACCCGAGCAGGAAACAGACATCGGTCTCGATGGTACAAGAGCAGACCCAAACCGGAAAGAGACATCGGTCTCGGGGGTACAAGAGCAGACCCGAGCTGGAAAGAAACATCGTTCTCGGCGGTACAAGAGTAGACCCGAGCCGGAAAAATACATCGGTCTCGGCGGCACAAGAGCAGACCCGAGCCGGAAAGAGACATCGGTCTCGGCGGTATAAAAGCAGACCCGAGCTGGAAAGAAACATCGGTCTCGGCGGTACAAGACCAGACCCGAGCAGGAAACAGACATCGGTCTCGGTGGTACAAGAGCAGACCCGAGCCGGAAAGAAACATCGGTCTCGGCGGTACAAGAGCAGACTGGAGCCGGAATGAGACATCGGTCTCTGCGGTACAAGAGCAGACCCAAAAAAGAAAGAGACATCGGTCTCGGTGGTACAAGAGCAGACCCGAGCCGGAAAGAAACATCGGTCTCGGCGGTATAAGAGTAGACCCGAGCCGGAAAAATACATCGGTCTCGGTGGTACAAGAGCAGAGCCGAGCCGGAAAGAAACATCTGTCTCGGCGGTACAAGAGCATACCCGAACCGGAAAGAGACATCTCTCTCGGCGGTACAAGAGCAGACCTGAACCGGAAAAAGACATCGGTCTCGGCGGTACAAGAGCTGACCCGAGCCGGAAAGAGACATTTGTCTCGGCGGTACAAGAGCAGACCCGAGCCGGAAAGAAACATTAGTCTGGGCGGTATGAGAGCAGACCGAGCCGGAAAGAGACATCGGTCTCGGCGGTACAAGAGCAGACCCGAACCGGAAAGAGACATCGGTCTCGGCGGTAGAAGAGCAGACCCGAGCCGGAAAGAAACATCGTTCTCGGCGGTACAAGAGCAGACCCGAACCGGAAAGAGACATCGGTCTCGGCGGTACAAGAGCAGACCCGAACCGGAAAGAGACATCTCTCTCGGCGGTACAAGAGCAGACCCGAGCCGGAAAGAGACATCGGTCTCGGCGGTACAAGAGCAGACCCGAGCCGGAAAGAAACATCGGTCTTGGCGGTACAAGAGTAGACCCGAGCCGGAAAAATGCATCGGTCTCGGCGGTACAAGAGCAGAGCCGAGCCGGAAAGAAACATCTGTCTCGGCGGTACAAGAGCATACCCGAACCGGAAAGAAACATCTGTCTCGGCGGTACAAGAGCAGACCCAAACCGGAAAGAGACATCGGTCTCGGTGGTACAAGAGCTGACCCGAGCCGGAAAGAGACATTTGTCTCGGCGGTACAAGAGCAGACCCGAACCGGAAAGAAACATCAGTCTGGGCGGTATAAGAGCAGACCCGAGCCGGAAAGAGACATCGGTCTCGGTGGTACAAGAGCAGACCCGAGCCGGAAAGAAACATCGGTCTCGGCGGTATAAGAGTAGACCCGAGCCGGAAAAATACATCGGTCTCGGTGGTACAAGAGCAGAGCCGAGCCGGAAAGAAACATCTGTCTCGGCGGTACAAGAGCATACCCGAACCGGAAAGAAACATCTGTCTCGGCGGTACAAGAGCAGACCCGAACCGGAAAGAGACATCGGTCTCGGCGGTACAAGAGCTGACCCGAGCCGGAAAGAGACATTTGTCTCGGCGGTACAAGAGCAGACCCGAGCCGGAAAGAAACATTAGTCTGGGCGGTATAAGAGCAGACCCGAGCCGGAAAGAGACATCGGTCTCGGCGGTACAAGAGCAGACCCGAACCGGAAAGAGACATCGGTCTCGGCGGTAGAAGAGCAGACCCGAGCCGGAAAGAACATCGTTCTCGGCGGTACAAGAGCAGACCCGAACCGGAAAGAGACATCAGTCTCGGCGGTACAAGAGCATACCCGAACCGGAAAGAGACATTTGTCTCGGCGGTACAAGAGCAGACCCGAGCCGGAAAGAGACATCGGTCTCGGCGGTACAAGAGCAGACCCGAGCCGGAAAGAAACATCGGTCTTGGCGGTACAAGAGTAGACCCGAGCCGAAAAAATGCATCGGTCTCGGCGGTACAAGAGCAGAGCCGAGCCGGAAAGAAACATCTGTCTCGGCGGTACAAGAGCATACCCGAACCGGAAAGAAACATCTGTCTCGGCGGTACAAGAGCAGACCCAACCGGAAAGAGACATCGGTCTCGGCGGTACAAGAGCTGACCCGAGCCGGAAAGAGACATTTGTCTTGGCGGTACAAGAGCAGACCCGAGCCGGAAAGAAACATCAGTCTGGGCGGTATAAGAGCAGACCCGAGCCGGAAAGAGACATCGGTCTCGGCGGTACAAGAGCAGACCCGAACCGGAAAGAGACATCGGTCTCGGCGGTACAAGAGCAGACACGAACCGGAAAAAGACATTTGTCTCGGCGGTACAAGAGCAGACCCGAGCCGGAAAGAGACATCGGTCTCGGCGGTACAAGAGCAGAACCGAGCCGGAAAGAAATATCGGTCTCGGCGGTACAAGAGCAGAACCGAGCCGGAAAGAAATATCGGTCTCGGCGGTACAAGAGTAGACCCAAGCCGGAAAGAGACATCGGTCTCGGCGGTACAAGAGCAGACCCGAATCGGAAAGAAACATCGTTCTCGGCAGTACAAGAGCAGACCCGAGCCGGAAAAAGACATTGGGCTCGGTGGTACAAGAGCAGACCCGAGCCGGAAAGAAACATCGGTCTCGGCGGTACAAGAGCAGACACGAACCGGAAAGAGACATCTGTCTCGGCGGTACAAGAGCAGACCCAAGCCAGAAAGAAACATCGGTCTCGGCGGTACAAGAGCAGACACGAACCGGAAAGAGACATCTGTCTCGGCGGTACAAGAGCAGACCCGAGCTGGAAAGAAACATCGGTCTGGGCGGTACAAGAGCAGACCCGAGCCGGAAAGAGACATCGGTCTCGGCGGTACAATAGCAGACCCGAACCAGAAAGAGACACCGGTCTCGGCGGTACAAGAGCAGACCCTAGACGGAAAGAAACATCGGTCTCGCGGTACAAGAGCAGACCCGAGCCAGAAACAGACATCGGTCTCAGCGGTACAAGAGCAGACCCGAGACGAAAAGAAACATCGGTCTCGGCGGTACAAGAGCAGACCCGAGCCGTAAAACAAATATCAAAACCATTGTGTGGGCCATAACAAACAAGCATAATCAAATGTCAACCTAAGACAGAAGAGGTCTTACTCACCTTTTTGGGATCTGTTGCCTTTCTTGCAACTCTACAAGGGTCACTACAAGCAAGGATCTTCTTAATACATCCTCTCTGCATCTCTATATTCCACGCATCAGACCAGATGACTTCCGCTATCAACTTGGTCGACCTTAAAAACCGAATGGTCTATGTACACACTGAGATAGCCTTCTTTCACCAAGTCTTCCACCTGCTCCCGCAGGTCTCTGCACTCATTCGTGGCATGTCCCCTTACGTTATGGTAAATACAGTATGCCCTACTATTTCCCTCCTCAATCGGGAACCTCCTCAAATTAGGCTCGGCCAACAGACTTTTATCCTGGATTTCCCGAACTATCTGGTGAAATCCCTGACGATCGGTGATTTCCATCTTCTGCCATCGTCTTACTACGCGAGCTGCATTTTGTTGAGTTCCCCACAGACGGCGCCAACTGTTGACAGCTGATTTATTCTCAGGGCAATACGGGAATATTACTCCCGAGACAATCCTCCCTCAATAGTGAATTTGTTTGGTTATGGGGGACCAAAAGTAAACTTAGCAAAAGATAAATAATACGCCAATCGACAAAGAGATTTAACGTGGTTCGGCGGATCTTGGTCCGACCTACTTCCACGGGCACAAAAAGAATGATACTTTTATTACTCAAACACGCTTCTCAGCTCTGCTTCTTCTTTTCTTACAAGTTTGATCTTAATGATTCTGATGACCCTTACACATACTCTACCCTTCTATTTATAATAGTGAATAAATCAGATTCCTTCTAGTATGAGGATTCCTAGTTGAAACAATCTCCTTTTCCCACAAGGATTCCTAATCAAATCTACCTCTACTTCCTTTATCCTTCTAGGACACTGGTTTCATCAGTATCTCTTATGAAGGTAGGACTGTCTTCTTATCTGCAAGAATAGGGTGTCATCTTCCGGAGCATATCCCGCCATCTGGTCGGTCTTCATGAGGTCGGTCATGATAGTCCTTTGAATTGAGAATGCTGCTGTCGATCTGATAATGCCCGGTAATCCGGTCTCAAGTGGTCGGTTATCGGATTATAATGTTCTCGACCACTCACTGTTTGGCTCTTGGTGGTCGGGTCGGCATTAATGATCTTGACCAAGAAATTGGCCATAGACTGATCACTCCCTTTTTTATTTTCTGAACGTCTAGGATGTCTGATGACAGGCTTTCCTCCATTACCCCTGTTAACCCTTCGACTCCTCCCGCCGAAGAGCTTTCCTCGAGCTCGGGAGATCTTAGTGTAGAGGACCTTGACACCACTCCTACCCCTTCTGAACTTGAACAAGACACTTACCATCAGAGGGTTCCTCGGAAGGATCCGGAGCCTGGCGATCTGGACTGCTCGGCTCTGGACATGAATCGTCCTTCCAAAATCACCAAGGATGACTTATCATTGTTACGGCAGTGGTATGACATCCCGATTGATATCGACCTTGAGGTTCCCCATTCGTCGGATCGTGCTAGTCAGCCTGATGATGGTTCGATAGCTCTCCTCCCGTTCTTCTTCGAGTGCGGGCTCTCGTTTCCAATTCAACCCTACTTCGCCTGGATGCTGGCCGAGATGGAGATTGCCTCCTGTCAACTGAGTCTAAATAGTTGGAGGATCTTGGCCGGGTTGTATGTAGCTTGACATCGGGCGGGGCTTGGCGAACCTTCTTTTGAAGAAGTGAAAAGGTTATATCGGTTGAAGGCCAACCCAAAGACTCACCACGATTGGTACTACCTTTCTGCTTATGACAGTTCGTCAAACGTTGTCCGAAAACTCCCTGACTCCAACAAGAATTTCAAAGATCTTTGGTTCTGGGCAACTGGAGATTGGGGACGGACTCTGAGATCGTATGAAGAGGAAATCTTGGTCCCGGACATCTTCAGAGCGGGAGGTCAGAAGTTTAACTTTTAGTTTTGGTATCTTCACTAATATTTAAGACTTGGATTCTCACCCTTTTTTTTATTCCTCCTAGCCTATTGGAGGGATGCTCCCAAGGTCTCCCGCCAGGTCCGGAAGCGGGTATTCGGGGGCTCTGCGATATGCCGGCCATTGGAGGGAGCTAGTTAATGATGCGGCCTTTGTTGAATCGGGCCTCATTCGGTCCCCTCCCCAGGAAGTCTCGGGTACGATAGGTAGTCTCTTTCGTGATACCCTGGCCCCTTTTTTTTTTTTTGACTACTCTTGTCACCTCTGTGTTTGCAGGTATGTCGAGGAGACCAAAATACCTTGATCGTTTGACCGGCGCTTCAAAGAAAACTAGCCCTGGTGGAGCTGGTACCTCTCAGAAACGACCTGAATCTTCTGAGGCTAAAAATGTGACTGCGGGGGTAGAACGGCCGAGCTCTCAAGGTCTATCTTCATCTCCCTGGGTGTCTCCAATGGGTGTTACCCGTCTTGATAGCCCTCTAAGACATTCCAGGAGAAGGAAGCGTCCATTTGGAGCTGTGGATACTCAATTAAGCCGGGAATTGGAGGAGGTGAAGGCTCCGATGAGAGAAACTCCAGTTCGACTGGAGGGTCCTTCCAAGAAATTGAAGGGTTCTGTGATTCTTGGAGTTGATGACCTCGGGAAGGATATTAGGGAGGCTACTTCCCATTTGATGCCGGCTTTCAATGAGCTGGTCGAGGCCGTACCTCATGAGAAGATTCCGAGGTTTTGGGACCTTTCACCCGAGGAGGTAGTTGCAAAGTTGTGCTACCAGCTAGCCCAGGTCACTTCTTTTACTTCTCTTCTATATCCGTGGTGTCTTTCAGACTTTGTTTTATTTTCCTAACTTCTTTTTCTTCTCGGCAGGCAAATTATTTGGCGGCCAAAAATAAGGATCTGTTTATAAGCCTTTTGTCCACAGGCGGCCAAGCCCAGAGGCTCCAAAACCGTCTCACGTAAGTGGAGGCCAGGCTAGCTGATAGGGAAGTGGCGATAAAGAATCATGAGATAGCTGCGGCCGAGGCCGTCCGTACCAATAAAGCTTTCAGGGCCGCTGCTACTTTGGATAAGAAAAATGCCGATGCTGCCAGAGAGGATTTGAAAGCTGCCCAGGCCGAGGTTAGGATCTTACAGGTGGAGGTGTGTAGTGAACAATCTAAAGTGCGGGCCAAGGATGAAGAATTGGCTCGGGTCCGTGATGAGCTTAAGAGGAAAGAGGCTGAGTTGGAGGCCGAGAGGGATGCAATCCGTCTTGAGGGGGTTGGTGACCGTGCTGAGATTATACCAATGGTGCTGCCCGACTTGGATATGGGGCCAATCCATGCAGCCATCCGTTTCTGTAAAGGGGAAATATCTGAGGAGGAGTTTCAGAAGTGGCTCCCCCTTCTTCCGAGGAGGTGATGGATCCCGACCCAATTTCTATTTCCCCGGTCCTCTCGGCTCCTCAAGAAGACCGACCCGATGCTCTTGCCACAAAAGAGATCTGGCCTGAGGTTCTTCCTACTGAAGAGGTCCGACCTGAGGTTCCTCCGACCCATGATGCTATATTTGTCGAGGCCTTTTCGTTTGCCGATGTGGAAGCTGCTGTCCCTTTTCCTGAGGCTGAGCCGAGCCGTTCGCCATCCGGTCCTGCTAAAGATGAGCTGTCTGCCCCTGCGCGGGTTGATTGACAAGGGGGTAACCCGAATCGGGCCCCGTGTAATCTTTGATACATTTCTCTTTTCTTGTGATACATTTTCTCTTTGTTTGGGATGCATATGTATATTGATATTTTTCATTCTCTTTGTACTTTTTCTCTTCATTCCATGTTCTTTCCCTTGGGTTCTACTAGCTTGTTATGAGGATGTTTCTTAATGGGATGAGCTCATGTATTGAGGGGACATACCCCGACCCCGAGCTGGGATAGACACTTGGTCCCGGGGGGATGTTACGTCCCCAGTCCAAAAGACAGACTCAGTGGGACGTATACCGACCCCGAGCTGTGAGAAACACTTGGCCCTGGGGGAATGCTACATCCCCAGTCCAAAAGACAGACTCGGTGGGATGTATACCGACCCTGAGCTGTGAGAAACACTTGGCCCTGGGGGAATGCTACGTCCCCAGTTTAAAAGACAGACTCGGTGGGACGTATCCTGACCCCGAGCTGTGAGAGGTATTTGGACCTGGGGGAATGATGCCTCCCCAGTCCAGAAGTGCTGATTCGGTGGGACGTAACCCGACCCCGAGCCAGTGGTACACAGAGGTCTCGGCGGAATGAAATCCAGCCCCGAGCCGAATAATTTTCAAGACTTGCACATGAGGAAAGTGAACTAGCCTTTGCAGTCCTACCGACCTGGTACGGGCGTCCCCTTGCCAGACCGGTGAAAAAACAAAAACAAAATTTTATAAAGTAAGATCAATAGGGTGGGGGTGACTCAGCACTTGTCCCAAAAAAAAACTTTTACAAATGTAAAAAACAGCATGGATGCCTCAAAACAGCGTCCTGTTCAAGGCCTCCAAAACACAATTCTGAATCTTTCAATTCAGTGTCCCGGCGAACCAGGATTTGGATCAGTAGAGCGTTTAAAATGGTAAGGGCACATCCTATATACGTCAGGTCACTGTGGAGCCTGTGTATTTGTGTGAGGGCTCCTCCTTACCGCGCTGGAGCAGGCGCACGCCACAGGGGCACAACGCCTCCCCGTGCTGCGCCTCTCTTGGATCCAAATGACGAATGGATCAAAGAGTGTCCGAGATACTAAGGGAACATTCCTCCTTAGGTCCGGTGTCACTGGAGCAAGCAATCGTCACATGGGCATAGTCTCTCCCCATGCTATGCTTTCTCAAGAATCCATTGCATCGAGTATGTGAGGATCAAAGAGTGTTTGAAACATTAAGGGCACATTCCTCCTTTTGTTCGGTGACACTGGATCAAGCAATCACCACGGGGGTATCATCCCTCCCCGTGCTATGCTTCTCACGGATCCTATGCATCGAGTATGTCCCTTAATATTATTAGGACCCCGAGCTTGAGAGACATTTGGTTCTGGGGGAATGTTCTGTCCCCAGGCCAATAAGCATGACTCGGTGGGACGTAACCCGACCCCGAGCTGTAACAAACATCGATCTCGGCGGTACAAGAACAGACCCGAGCCAGAAAGAGACATCGGTCTCGGCGGTACAAGAGCAGACCCGAGCCGGAAAGAGACATCGGTCTCGGCGGTACTAGAGCAGACCCGAGCTGGAAAGAGACATCGGTCTCGGCGGTATAAGAGCATACCCGAGCCGGAAAGAGACATCGGTCTCGGCGGTACAAGAGCATACCCGAGCCGGAAAGAGACATCGGTCTCGGCGCCAACTGTCTTTTGGAACGGGCCTCGAGCTTGTGAGGGTCGAAGGGTGTTTAGGGTGACTCTTCTTAATACTAAGTCGCCCGAGAGGAAGGAGCGAGTTCGAACACTTCTGTTGTAGAAGTGAGCCATTCTTTGTTTGTAGACTGCCGTTTTCATAGCTGACTCTTCTCTCATTTCCTCGATTAGGTCGAGGTGGTTCTTGATAAGTTCTTCATTCTGCTCGTTCCCAAAGTGGCGGACCCTGTGGGTTGCTACCCCGATTTCTGCTGGAATGACGGCCTCACATCCGTATGATAGGGAAAACGGTGTCTCCCCTGTGGAATCTTTGCAGGTCGTTCGATGTGCCCATAGTACTTCTGGTAATTCATCGACCCATAAGCCCTTGCATGATCCGAGCCGAGCTTTAAGGTTTTCCTTGATGGTTTTGTTTGTCGCTTCAACCTGTCCGTTTGACTTGGGATGGGCTGGCGAGGCGAATTTTAGAGCGATCTGGAGGTCTTCGCAGAGCTTCCTGAATCCCTTGCTATCGAACTATTTTCCGTTGTTAGTGATGATTGCTCGGGGAATTCCGAACCTGCAGATAATATTCTTCTTTAAAAACTCTATGGCCTTCTTTTCTGTGATGGTGGATAGTGGCTCAACTTCTACCCATTTTGTGAAATAGTCTATGGCTACGATTGTGTACTTCGCCTGCCCTCGCCCTTTTGGCATTGGTCCTATGATATCTAGCCCCCACTGCGCGAATGGCCAGAGGCTGGACAAGGTGGTTAATTGCTCTGCCGGTTGATGGTGGAGGTTGGCATTTTTCTGACAACCTTCGCATTTCTAAGCTACCCTCACACCGTCCTGATGCATGGTCGGCCAGTAAAACCCTTGCTCAAGGCTTTGAAGGCGGTTGATTTTCCTCCGGCGTGACTTCCACAGATGCCCGCGTGGATTTCCCTGAGCACATAATCTGCTTCCTCTTCTACTAGACATCTCAGGAGGGGTACGGTGTAGCCTCTCCGGTAGAGCACCCCTGCGATCAGGGAAAACTTGGTACTCTTGAATTTTAGCTTCTTGGCCTCCTTTTTGTCTTTCGGGGTTTCCCCTGTTTCCAGGTATCTCCTAATCGGTTGCATCCATGAGTTTTTTCCTTCCTCTTCTAGTATATCTACTTCCAACTCTCCTATGCTTCTTTCTCGGAGGCATATGAGAGGGATTATTCTGGGTTCTCTATTTTCATTGAAGATGCGAGCCGGGCCAGGGAGTTTGCTTCACAGTTGTCTTCTTGTCCGATTTGTTCGAAGCGTACGTTCCCCATTTTCTCCATCAATTTTTTTCTTCGGCCAAGTAGGCTATCATGGTCGGCTCCCTGGCCTGGAATTCTCCCTTTAGTTGTTGAATGGCTAGCTGAGAGTCACTCCTTACTACTACGTCGTGGACTCCCACCACCGTGCATAGCCTTATTCCGGCCAAGATTGCTTCGTATTCTGCTTCGTTGTTTGTGGCTTTGAAGGCAAATTTTAAGGCAAACAACACTTCTTCTCCTTTACTGTTTTTCAGTGCGATTCCTGCCCCATTGCCCTGTGAGCTAGCAGACCTGTCCTCTGACATTTCCCATTTGTTTTCCTCCATAGTCAATATTTGGGGTTCCGTGAGTTCCGCAACAAAATCTGCCAAGGCCTGCCCTTTTATTGCTTCTCTTGGGAGGTAGGAAATGTCATGCTCGCTTAACTCCACCGACCATTTCATTAGCCTTCCCGAGGCTTCTGGTTTTTGCAAGATCTGCCGTAGGGGGTAATCGGTGTAAACTCCGATAGGGTGGGCCTGGAAGTAAGGTCGTAATTTCCGTGCTGCAGTGATCAAGGAAAGGGCGACTACTTCATGCATGGGATACCGGGTCTCTGCATCCAACAGAGCTTTGCTGACATAATATACTGGTCTTTGGATCTGGTTGGCTTCTTGCACCAGTACCGAACTTACTGCGTGTTTTGAAACAGCCAAGTACAAGAATAATGTCTCTCCTGGGAGAGGTTTTGCCAGGAGTGGGGGCTGTGCTAGATATTGTTTTAGCTGCTGGAAGGCCTCTTCGCATTCCGGCACCCAGTCGATCCCCTTTTGGGCCTTCTTGATGATTTTGAAGAAGGGGTGGCATTTGTCGGTCGCCCGAGAGATGAATCGGTTGAGCGCGGTGACCATGCCTGTTAGACTTTGCACCTCTTTAATTGTGCAGAGGGATTTTAAGTCCAGTACGGCTTGTATCTTCTGGGGGTTGGCTTCTATGCCTCGAGAACTCACCATGTAGCCTAAAAAATTTCCTGAGGCCACTCCGAATGCACACTTTTTTGGATTGAGTTTTAAATTGTGTTTTCTCAGCAATTCGAAGGTTTTCTTTAGGTCAGTCACGTGACTTCTTGGTTCTCTGGACATTGTTATCATGTCGTCCACATATACCAACATTGAAATGCCGATGAGTGGTTTGAAAATTTTGTTTACCAGCCTTTGAAAAGGTGCCCCTGCGTTCTTCAGTCCGAAAGGGCATTACCTTGTAACAGTACAGTCTCTGATCGGTGACAAAAGTTGTATTCTCCTCGTCTTCAGGATGCATCTTGACCTGATTGTACCCTGAGAAGGCATCCATGAAGCTTAGGAGTCCCTGGCAAGCTGTTGCATCTACCTGTTGATCTATATTCGGTAGAGGAAAGCTGTCTTTTGGACGCGCTTTATTGAGGTTGGTGAAATCTACACACATCCTCCATTTTCCATTGGATTTCTTTACCAATACTATGTTTGACACCCACTCGGGGTACTTTACTTCTCTGATGAAGCCAGTTTTTAACAGTTTTTCCACCTCGGATGCCACCGCTCTGCACCGTTCTTGATTAAAGATCCTTCTCTTCTGTTTGACCGGTTTGAGTGACGGGTTTGCTGCTAAGCGGTGACTGATGAACTTTGGGTCAATCCCGGGCATGTCATTGTGTCCCCACGCGAAGATGTCGGGGTATTCCCGTAGACATTCTAGCAGACCCTTTTTTAGGGTTTCGTCCAAGTTTCCCCATATCTTTATGTTTTTATCTCGTCCGAACAGCTTTATCTCTTCTAATTCTTCAGCTGCTCCTAGTCGGGCAACTTTATTTGGCCGATGACCTGGTTCTTTCCTCTTGTTCTCGCCCCTCTGCCTCTTCTTGGTGCCTTCTTCAATGCAGAGGGTCTCTCGTGTGAGAGTGGCAAAGCAGCTACGGGTTATCTTCTGACTCCCGTACACGATTCTGATCCCTTCCCGGGTGGGGAACTTTAGTTTTAAGTGATAGCAGGACATCGAAGCCTTTATTTTCATCATGAAAGGCCGGCCGACAATGACTTGGTAACTGCTCAAGCAGTCCACCACTGTGAAATTTATCATAATTGTTCGGGTTCTGGGGTGAGTCCCGATCTTCATTGCTAATTGTATCCTTCCCAGCGGGACGACCGTTGAGCCCCCGAATCCATATAGGGGGTGCCGTCATTGGTTAGAGTCGCATACTCTACTACCAGGCCTTCTAAAGCTTTCTTGGAGATTATGTCTACTGCAATTTCGGGATCTACCAAGATTCTATCTACCTCTATGCCGCCGATTGTAGCTTTGATTATTAGCGCATCGTCATGGGTTAAACTCACCCCCCATGCATCCTCGTCGGTAAACATTATGGCACTGACCGACTTCCTCGTAGTGTCGGGGATCTTTCTGTTTCTAGCACCTCTGCCCCATGAGTTCGGCTATAGTTTTTTCTTGACCGGTTAGAGTCTCCGGCCAGTGTTCTTCCCCATGCGATGATGTTTACTTGTCGGCTTCGTGCCCTCTGTCTGGCCATCATTGCTTCATGGTCGATATAACCATTTAAGTACCCATTCCAGGCTAGGTCTTCCATATGTTCCCTCAAATCTTTGCACTCGTCTGTTGCATGTCCCTTTATATTATGATGTATGCAATAAGACTTCTTGTTTCTCTTATCATGGAGAAATCTTCTGAGGTCGGGTTCTATTAAGAGGCATTTTTCCTGTATCTCCATGATGATTTGTGTCGGTGGCTTGCTTAGGGAATATATGCTTCTTCTTGGACCACGTGGTTTACTTGGGTTGGGACCCATCTTTCCTGGTCCCTTCTAGGCATTGGTTTGAATTCTTTGTGTCTTGGGATGAGTTTTTTGAACTCCATGTTCGGCCGGCGGAGGGCCTCTGCTCTTGTCATCTTTTCCCTAATGGTTGTCCCCCTTCGGGAGATCTTTTCTTCACTTTCTAACAAGACGAATTTACGGGCTACCTCCAGAGCGATAGCGTAATCTGGTGTGTCTTGGATTCTTAGGTGAGTCCATAGTTTTCCGACCCTTAGGGCTCCCTTTAAACTTTCCAGGGCCTCTTGGGACTCGTATCCTCCAACCTCGAGTACCATATTGTGGTACCTCTCGATAAAAATTTTTAGGGGCTCGTCATCTCCTTGCTTCATAAGCCTCAATTCTCCAATAGTCTTTTTGGGGACGCAGGCCCCTTTAAAGTGTCGAACGAACGACCTTTTAAGCTGTGTTAAGCTTCCGATGCTCCTCGGGGCCAGACTTCTGTACCATAGGATGGCGGGTCCACCCGAAGTTAGGGGGAACTCTTTGCATATGGCATCTCCTACCACTCCCTGGACTTCCATTAACAAGACAAAGCTTTCCATGTGGGATTTAGGGTCAGAGTGGCCTTTGTAAGGTGTCATGGTCGGCATGTTGAATCGCCTTGGGAATTTTGCCGATTTAATTTCTTCCGTGAGGGGAGATTCCTCCTCACCATCCCGGGCATCCCCTGCATCAGTCTTGAGGCCTACCCCCCACTTGGTCATCTCCTTTTTTAACCAAGACTTTATTTCACTGCTTGTGCCGCCATGTCGTCTTCTGTGCCCCTCTATGCGTCCACTGCCCCGGGTGCGGCGTTCCTCATGCCTTGGAATTTCCCGTATATTTTCGCTGTACTCCATGTCCTCTCTTCTGGAGTCGCGGAGACTATCATAGGAGGGATCCGGTGATGGTCTTCCTTCTTCTTCTTCCCATGTGTCCTCTGTTTGTGAATCTTTTTCTACAACTACGGATTTTATCCCGTAGGGGCCCCTCCTTCTGGGTCTGTCGTCTTCACTTATATCTACCACCTTTTTCCCTTCTGCTTTTTCACTTCTTCTTCGACTGGTTCCGACTTCGGGTTTTTCCTTGTTCGTTTCCTCCATTCTCTTCAGCCGATCCATCATGGATTTCATACTTTCTTCCATCTTTCTCATCCAGTCTGTTGCGGGACTTCCCGAAGATTGACTTCCAGTCTATTGCGGGACTTCCTGAAGATTTTAGAGTGTGCATAAGGGGAACAAGTTGAAAGTTACAAGTTGAAAGTTAAGATGAGAATCAATATCAGAATCATTATCATCTGACTTGTAAAAACAAGAAGCAGAGCTGAGAATCGTGTTTGAGTAATAAAAGTATCATCCTTTTTGTGCCCGTGGACGTAGGTCGGACCAAGATCCTCCGAACCACGTTAAATCTCCTTGTTGATTGGCGTATTATTTGTCTTTTGCTAAGTTTTCTTTTGGTCCCCCATAACCAAAAAATTCACTATTGAGGGAGGATTGTCTCGGGAGTAATATTCCCATATTGCCCTGAGACCAAAATCAGCCGTCAACAGTTGGCGCCGTCTGTGGGGAACTTAACAAAAAACAGCTCGCGTAGTAAGACGATGGCAGAAGATGGAAATCACCGATCGTCAGGGATTTCACCAGATAGTTCGGGAAATACAGGATAAAGGTCTGTTGGCCGAGCCTAATTTGAGGAGGTTCCCGATTGAGGAGGGAAATATTATGGCATACTGTATTTACCATAACATAAAGGGACATGCCACGAATGAGTGCAGAGACCTACGGGATCAGGTGGAAGACTTGTTGAAAGAAGGCTATCTCAGTTTGTACATAGACCATTCGGTTTTTGAGGTCGACCAAGTTGATAGGGGAAGTCATCCGGCCGGATGCGTGGAATGCTGAGATATATAGAGGATGTATTAAAAAGAGCCTTGCTTGTAGTGACCCTTGTAGAGTTGGAAGAAAGGCAACGGATCCCAAAAAGGTGAGTAAGACCTCTTCTGTCTTAGGTTGACGTTTGATTATGCTTGTTTGTTATGGCCCACACAATGGTTTTGATATTTTTTTTATGGCTCGGGTCTGCTCTTGTATCGCCGAGTCCGTTTTGTTGATATATGTTTTACGGCTCGGGTCTGCTCTTGTACCGCCGAGACCGATGTTTCTTTCCGGCTCGGGTCTGCTCTTGTACCGCCGAGACCGATGTCTCTTTCTAGTTCGGGTCTGCTCTTGTACCACCCAGACCGATGTTTCTTTCCGGCTCGGGTCTGCTCTTGTACCGCCGAGACCGATGTCTCTTTCCGGTTCGGGTCTGCTCTTATACCGCCGAGACCGATGTCTCTTTCCGGCTCGGGTCTGCTCTTGTACCGTCGAGACCGATGTTTCTTTCCGGCTCGGGTCTGCTCTTGTACCGCTGAGACCGATGACTTTTTCCGGATCGGGTCTGCTCTTTTACCGCCGAGACCAATGTTTCTTTCCGGCTCGGGTCTGCTTCTTTCCGGCTCGGGTCTGCTCTTGTACCGCCAAGACCAATGTCTTTTTCCGACTCGGGTCTGCTCTTGTACCGCCGAGACCGATGTTTCTTTCCGGATGGGGTCTGCTCTTGTACCGCCGAGACCGATGTCTCTTTCCGGTTCGGGTCTGCTCTTATACCGCCGAGACCGATGTCTCTTTCCGGCTCGGGTCTGCTCTTGTACCGTCGAGACCGATGTTTCTTTCCGGCTCGGGTCTGCTCTTGTACCGCTGAGACTGATGTCTTTTTCCGGATAGGGTCTGCTCTTGTACCGCCGAGACCAATGTTTCTTTCCGGCTCGGGTCTGCTCTTGTACCGCCAAGACCAATGTCTCTTTCCGGTTCGGGTCTGCTCTTGTACCGCCGAGACCGATGTCTCTTTCCGGCTCTAGTCTGCTCTTGTACCGTCGAGACCGATGTTTCTTTCCGGCTCGGGTCTGCTCTTGTACCGCCGAGACCGATGTCTCTTTTCGGCTCGGCTCTGCTCTTGTACAGCCGAGACCGATGTCTCTTTTCGGCTCGGGTCTGCTCTTGTATAGCCGAGACCGATGTCTCTTTTCGGCTCGAGGCCACTTGTTTATTCAGCTCGGGGTCGGGTTACGTCCCACTGAGTCGGCTTCTTTGGACTGGGGATGTAACATTCCCCCAGAGCCAAGTCTTTCTTTCAGCTCGGGGTCGGGTTACGTCCCACCGAGTCGGCTTCTTTGGACTGGGGATGTAACATTCCCCCAGAGCCAAGTCTTTCTTTTAGCTCGGGGTCGGGTTACGTCCCACCGAATCGGCTTCTTTGGACTGGGGATGTAACATTCCCCCAGAGCCAAGTCTTTCTTTCAGCTCGGGGTCGGGTTATGTCCCACCGAGTCTGCTCTATTGGTCTGGGGAGGTGACATTCCCCCAGAACCAAATGTTCTTTCAACTCGGGGTCAGGTTACGTCCCACCGAGTCGGCTTCTTTGGACTGGGGATGTAACATTCCCCCAGAGCCAAGTCTTTCTTTTAGCTCGGGGTCGGGTTACGTCCCACCGAGTTAGCTTCTTTGGACTGGGGATGTAACATTCCTCAGAGCCAAGTCTTTCTTTCAGCTCGGGGTCGGGTTACGTCCCACCGAGTCGGCTTCTTTGGACTGGGGATGTAACATTCCCCCAGAGCCAAGTCTTTCTTTCAGCTCGGGGTCGGGTTACGTCATACCGAGTCGGCTTCTTTGGACTGGGGATGTAACATTCCCCCAGAGCCAAGTCTTTCTTTCAGCTCGGGGTCGGGTTGCGTCCCACCGAGTCGGCTTATTTGGACTAGGGGATGTAATATTCCCCCAGAGCCAAGTCTTTCTTCAGCTCGGGGTCAGGATACGTCCCACCGAGAGACTTATCATCGGCATGGGATCGGAGCATCTCCCCCATGGTCGACCCTCTATTGGTCTGGGGAGGTGACATTTCTCCAGAGCCAAATGTTCTTCTCAGCTCGTGGTCAGGTTACGTCCCACCGAGTCGATCGTCATCAGCATAAGGGCAAAGCATTTTTCGGGATCCTCGTTGACTGAGCACATGAAGGTGGCAGGAATGACCAGCTTTGCAGCCAAGGGATTTTTCTCTGCGGTTCCTGGAGTGACCCCCGACGGATTCATCGACACACCATCTTTTTTTATAGTTCCCGGCATCAACTCACAAACTTGTTGTTTCCAAGAACTAGGGGATAGATGTTGATGGTGTTTTTTAGGCACTATGATATTTAAGCAGCACGGTAGGGGTAAAAGGGCAACTCCCTTCTTCATCGAGACCACTAATACCGACCCGACCACACGAGTTTGGGTCCGAGCACTTATGAGCGGTAACCCGACCACTTGAGATCGGATGACCGGGCATTATCAGATCGATAGCAGCATTCTCAGTTCAAATGATTATTATGACCGACCATATGAAGACCGACCTCATGAAAACCGAGCATAGGGCAAGACATGTTTGGGAAGATAAGGCATTCTATCCATACAAGATAAGATAATAAGTTATCCTATTTTCATAAAGAGAACTGATGAGTCAGTATCCTAAAAGGATAAAAGAAGTAAAGGAATATCTGATTAGGAATCCTTATGGGAAAATGGAATAGTTTTGACTATGAATCCTTATGGGAAAAGGGAATAGTTCAACTAGGAAATTCTTATATGAGAAGGAATCTCATTTCTACACTATTATAAATAGAAGGGTAGAGTGTGCATAAGGGGAACAAGTTGAAATTTACAAGTTGAAAGTTACAAGTTGAAAGTTACAAGTTGAAAGTTGAGATGAGAATCAATATCAGAATCATTATCATTAGACTTGTAAAAACAAGAAGCAGAGCTGAGAAGCGTGTTTGAGTAATAAAAGTATCATCCATTTTATGCCCGTGGACGTAGGTCGGACCAAGATCCGCCGAACCACGTTAAATCTCCTTGTCGATTGGCGTATTATTTGTCTTTTGCTAAGTTTGCTTTTGGTCCCCCATAACCAAACAAATTCACTATTGAGGGAGGATTGTCTCGGGAGTAATATTCCCATATTGCCCTGAGACCAAAATCAGCCGTCAACTCAACTTATTAGGCATGAAAAGCCTTTATTACATAAAGAAGAAATTGAAATGATGTTCTTTACTAGAGAAGGTACATAAACACAATCTTCTAAGTCTAAAACTAAACCATTCGGCAAAACTAATGAATAAGTCCCCACGCACAATGCATCCAATTTTGCTCCATTCCCCATGCGTAAGTCAACCTCCCCATGACAGAGTCTCATATTGTTTCTCAAGCCCTGCACATTGTTACACAAGTGAGTCCTACAACCGGTGTCAACCACCCAAGTAGAAGGTTCAGATTTTTGAGAATATAGTTCAATCATATACAACATACCTGAAGCATTGGGCTTCTTGGCCTCTTGGGCTTCCCTAGCTTCCTTGGCTTTCAAAGATCTGCAGTCTTTCTTCCAATGACCCTTCTTTCCACAAAAGAAACATTTCCATTTTCCCTTTTTCTTCTCCACCTTACCATTGGGCTTTAGGTGATTTGGAGCCTTGGCCTTGCCCTTATTTTTATTTGGGCCTCGTGGCTTCAGGTCCATACCCGTAAGCATGACGAAGGTTTTAAGCTCCGGTTTCAATTCCTTCTCCACTTTCTTTATCAGATTGTACAATTCTGCTAAAGTAGCTTCTTTATCAGACAGATGAAACTTCAAAATAAAGTTAGAGAATTCTTTTGGTAAGGATTGAAGAATTAGATCATGACCTATCTCATGATCCATGATGAACCCGAGGTTGGCCAATTTTTCAATGTGGCCAATCATCTTAAGCATATGTCCACTAACAAATTGTTCCTTATACCTTGTTTGGAATAAGGCACATGACACTTGGAATCTCACGGTATGAACGAAAGTTGCATACAACTCCTTCAAGAGAAAGATGATGGTTTGAGCATCCATATCTTCGTGAGCTTTCTGAAGTTCGTCCGACATAAAGCCAAGCATTATGCAAACTGCTTGCTCATCATCATCAACATGTTTATTCCAAGCATCAAATGTATATTGGTCAGCATCTTCTGCGGGTTCAGTGGGAAATGGTCTTTCAAGAACATAGAAAATCTTTTCTTGTCGTAAGACAATTTTAAGGTTTATAAACCAGTCATTGTAGTTGTCTCTTTTGAGCTTATGCTCATCAAGGATGGAACGAAGTGATACTCTGTTTGCCATTTGAATGTTTGTGAAATATTTTAACCCATCTGTTAAGAGAAAATGTTAAAATTAGGAATTTGTTTTCATTAATGTTTCATAATAACACGGACTTTTAATATTATGAAGTTGCTCCAACTCAATTGTTTTAAAATTTTAAGCAAATTGTATCAACCCCAATATGATGGATTTCTTGTGGGCAAGGATCCCATTATCATCATTTCATAACTTCGACTAGGGCCAGTCGTTATAAAATACGATAATTAGGTAGGTTCCCAACCAATTTATGATATAAATCACAATTCCTTGATCATTGGGTTGGACAATCAAACACGCCATAGCTTATGCTAGTCCTTGTGGACACCCAATCTTTGCCATTAAGTTATAAGACCACGCCTAAGGGTCGCTGCGTCTTATGACTCAGAAAATTCAAACCATTGTCAATAGTACGATTTAGGGACAAATTGGTATTGGTCAGTCTGGTAAAGCCTAGTGCTACCAATACGGTTTAAGCCCTTTGGGTCTATACTTTACAATGGGAGGCAAATTTTAGACTTAAATTATTATTGAGGATTTTAGCAAGTTTAAGTGAATAACTGTCAAATGGATTCCTCCATTGAAAATTCCCCAGAGGGAGGGTGAAGCGAACTCTCTTAAATACCCTTACCTCTTAGGCTCTTATTTCCTTGGTGACAGGAATAAACAATAGATCCTCCAAATTAGTCCAACACTTTAAATATGCTTTAAGGTAAGCTTTGAGTAAATGATTATCTTGATATCTTCACAGCTTTTCATTTTGGCTATAAAAAGGTAGTGAGTGAAGGAAAACACCAAATCATTATCTAACTCTAGTAATACCTTTGGTTAAATTAACTTTAGTTTGGAAAGTTTTATTAACCTCATAGTCCCAACCCACTTGTATCTTTTATAATGTCTTTTATTATAAACAAGTGATTTATATTTATTAGCCTTAAATTTAATAAATCTCTAAGTTCATCACAGAATAATTAATTAGCTAAGGGATAAGCAATACACTTTCTATTTCTTAGAAAGTTTCTAGATGCTTGCACACTAAAATAATCATGCCAATTCTAATCATACATAGAATCATGAAGCATATGAGTTTTAATATGTTGGAATTATTTTGGGCATTAAATAACTTTGATTAATATTTAATTATGATATTATATTTTATTTTATTCAAATAAATTTACTATTCACATTTTTCTACAGATGCGTGAATTTTAAATGCAATTTCACAATTCAAATCTTAACCAAATCATGCAAAACGTGTGCCTAAAATTAAGTTCAGCGTGTTAGCTTTCCAACGCGCTCTTAAACGCCCAATTTCGAGTTCAAACGAGTGAGAACTAATAAAAAAAAATGGCGCGCCGATACCACTGTTGGGCAGTGGCCGCGAGTGCGCATCGAAAAATTAAAATTATTATGCCGCTTTCCCTTTGCCCAAGACCCATTTGTTTTGATTATTCTACAAGCCTAGGCATGTTACTATATATTCTAAGCATAAAAATCATAAAACATGCAAAGAACATAAACCTAAACATGCTAACTATCATAAGAACTCTAATTAAAATAAAGAAAGAAAAAGACTTACTTGAATCGTAGACTCCTCCAGTCCTCCCTCCAATCTACAAGCTTTTCTCGAACTCAGCAAGCTCTTCCATGTTCCAAAGAGCCACCCAAGTGTGTGGCCTCCAAAGATGCACACACCAAAGCCAAAACTCAACGGCAAGACTACGCCTTGAGTGCACGGGTATTTTGCCCTTGGTGCTAGCGTAGGCAAATACCTCAAAACTTTTAACTCGAGGTTCCTCTACTCAATTAGACTTAAGGATCCTCAAAATCAGTGGCTTACTCTTAAACTTTAGAGTTGTTCACTTATATAAACCCAAGATATGAAAGGTTTTGGTGTAAAAATTTGTGAAGAATTCTTTGGGTTTATATAGTGCTCCAAAGACAAAAAAATTAATTAAGAATCCGATGTGGGATAAAAGCTAATTTAATCTTAGCCATTGGATCTTAATTTAATAGTTTAATGAGATTATAAAACCCTAATAAGAGTTTGGGCCGAATTGGAATTCAAAACAAATAACAATTTTTTTACTATTCATGTTACTATTCACATGAATAGTAAATTTTTTTTCAATTCCCAAAGTGCCCCTATCTTCATTCACAAATCCCTAAGCCACTATGGAACCTCATAAATGATATGTTCAATAATTAAACACTTTGAACCATTTATGAACAATTCCTACAACAATCATATATGCTATTATATTTGTACTGTGCACTGTTAACCATTGATTTTGACTTTGTTGTGTGTGACCTTTTGGGTTCTCCTCAAGTTGGACATGAAATGAATCGTGATAATTTAATCGAACAAAAATTATCCTCCGATCAGATGGTCGTTCGATTTCAATGACCAATGTTGACATCTAGCAACATGCCAAGACCCCCAAATAAGAAGGAAAGATATATATACCCATTATGTATGCGATTTACATATGATACGGTCCCTCGCCTCACTGTATCCCCACATATTGACCTAGGGTACGGAAAGTGTCTACCCATATGGTCAAAGGTATGATGTTGATAGTGTCATGAATAATGCTAACCCGAGAATCTCACATGATTCTTCTTCTGTGGGCACAGTCTTAAGCACTGATCACACATATCAACCCGTGAACTGGAATACTACTTTTTTAAGAAAATATTATCTGAGAGAGTGGCGATTATCTATTGTATCTTTTCAAACTTCATGTGTTTCAACAAATGACCCAATCATACACTTATAACTGGATATTTTGAACCGGGGAAGGAGAATGTCAAAGTTATTTGATCCACACATAAGATTGTAAAGACCGTAAGTCAAAGGACTAGTCATATAATCGATACATGAAAGTTCTCACAGACACATGGGATAAACACTCCATATGAAAACTTTCGACGGTCAGTTCGATGGACACGAGCAACTCATGTATCCATGTGATACACCAAACAGACGGATCTCCGTTTGTAGCCTATGAGATTGGCTACCTGACCGGTGCGTAATCACACGCGTATAATGCAAGCACACGTATCATTCAAGTAGTATAAAAATTATCGATCCCACGATGACTTAATACCTAATCTATTAATTTTATGAGGTCAAATGATTACAAGTATCTAACAGGTTGATTGATTGATTTGAAATATTGATGATTTTGAATTTAAAAATAAGTAAATAAAATTGTGCGAAAGTAAGAAAATTCAATATTAGGAAACTATCTAGGGTTGTGAATCTTTCAATATCATTTTAAAGATGAAGTGGTTATTTCATTTTTGTGTAATATATCGGTTTACTAACCTGGAACACTAAATTATGCGAAAGCCTCTGTCGATGGTCAGACGCAAATACCCAGTATAACCCAATTGAACCATATGTCTATGTCAACCAAATTACCTGGATTCATTAAGTTTAAGTTCCAATTATGGCTACCCCCGTCCGACAGGTATATGTCTATCCTGTAAGGAAATCTATTAAAGGGTTGTCTATCCTCAAGGAAGATCATGGGCTATTAAGTCTAAGGCTGAACCTAAAATTCATATGTCAAGTTTATTTTAGATTTACCAGATCAATCTTATTAGTGGCCAATTAACAAGACGCATTAAGCTTAAGACTTAATAAGTAAACCTTTAAATTACCTAAACTATAAAATAACCTCTTATAAACCGGTGATATTAGATTTCATCACAACCCCAGATAACTAACTTAATTACGACATATAACTAGGGCTAGTAAAAACTTAAATAAAATAAAAGACATAAAGTAAAATGCTGAAAAGTAAATTGCTGAAAAGTAAATGACGGAAAGTAAATGCTGAAATTAAATACTGAAAATTAAATGCTGAAAAGTAAATGCTGAAAGTAAATTACTGAAAAGTAAATGCTGAAAGTAAATTGCTGAAAGTAAATTACTGAAAAGTAAATGCTGAAAGTAAATTGCTGAAAAGTAAATAAAGTAAAAGTACAATAAAAGAAAATGCTGAGGTAAAAGGATCCACTTTTATTACTTCTATTTTAGATATCTCCCTTAAAATAATATATTAACTTTGCATGATAATTACCAACCAGCCATATAGGCAGTATCCAGATTAAGTCAAATTAATAATTAATTACCAACCGACCAATCAGGCGGTATCCAATTTAGTCAGGTTAAAACCAATTTAAATAATTACCAACCTACCAATATGGCGGTATCCTCGTTAAGTCAGGTTTTAACTAGTTTATATATTATAATTAAGGGATATTAATCTAAATATTAGTAATAAAAGTTTTACCTTTTACCCCAGCAAAGGGGAATTACCTCCTTATTACTAAAAAGTTAAAACTGAAAATTAAAGAAAGAAAAGTATTGTGCGTAAAAGTAAATTGCGGAAAGTAAAAACTGAAAAGTAAAGAAAAGAAAGTGTGAAAGCGGAAATTAATTACTAAAAGCTGTAAATAAACAAACAAGATACAATCTTCTTAGTATTCTTAAGGAATTCCATAGAAGAAAGTATGAATTTACAAATGAAATAGCTTGGTATTTATAGGCAAAATTTTGCCTCCATCAAATCATCCACAAAATCCATTATTAATTGCTCCACTAATTTCTCTACCAAATTCATTATTAATTGCTCCACTAATTGCTTATCATGTTTGGTGGTGATTTGATAATTTTTATTTTTATTTATTAATTTATTTTTTGCTTTGAAAATTATTGAAAATGACTTTAATAATTACACACAACACACTTCTAGATGGTTCATCAATTTCGGGCATGAAATCTTCCGAATTCGAAATTATTTTGTCTTTTTAAGTCGTAGATATTTGAGGCTTATTTAATATGGAACTTGAATCAGCTCAATATAATATCAGAGTGAAAAGTTACGCCCAAAATACGACAGATGCAAAAACTGGAATTTCCAAAACTACACTTCGTTAAAACGCCCTTTCAAGTTTCCAATCTCCAAAATTAATATGTCAAGTCCAAATTTTGCCCTTATTTGACCCACATTTCGTCCTAAATGATTTCATTGTGTCCCAATATTATTTTATCTCCAAAATAAACTAAAACACATCAAAACGTTCATCAAACCCGAGAAACTAAACAAAATATTAAGTAAAAGGGGCGGTAAATATTGATATATTTTCCGCTCATCACACCCCCAAACCTAACATTTTGCTAGTCCTCGAGCAAAAAAACAAAATAAAATAAAAGAAAAATTAAAATTAAACTAAGCCACTTTCGTAGGGATCACGGTTACATCTAACATATGCAACAAGCCTTTAAACCCCTAGGTGTTCCTAGTGGATGAGTTATACTCTCGTGAGGGCTTACAACAACGATACACACAAACATTTTACAAAAGTAAAAAGATAATAAAACTAATGCACACAAAAGCAAAAATACAAGAGAAAAGAGAATAAAAAAGTTAGTGACTAATCAGGTGAAACTTCTACTACAAGTTACTAGTTGTTTTATTTCTTTCTAAATTACTGAATAAGTAAATTCTCCGATTATATTTACCATTCTCCATATGCACAACCGAAAAAATATTAATTAACTCATTTTTGCCCACAACAGTCACAAGTGCAGTTGATAAGAGAGTAATATTTTTGTCCTAAAGTTTTATCAGAATTCACACCTTTTTGCAGCAATAGAATAATTTTTCTGATTTTTCTGATTTTTTTCTTTGATTTTTGATTTTATTTATTTATTTATATACAATATCTTCCATCTATGTAGCGAGTGTTGGGTCGGTGGCTCCCAAACCAGTTGGATTTAGGGCACCAGGTGTTAAGACACCCCTACGGACTTAATTACTCAGACTTCAGATATATATATTTTTGCAGCATCTTTGATCCATGTAGCGAGCTTAGGGCCAGTGACTCCCAAACCAGTTGGCTTTAGGGCACTAGTTGTTAAAACACCCTTACAGACTTAATAACTCGGATCTCAGACGTGTTTTTTTTTTTTTTTTACTCCATCACTTTTTGAGATGCTTCCACCAATTAAAGTAGAGCACTGAATATTACAAACTTTTCAATTATAGCTCATGTTCGTATATTACTATGCATGTTGATAGTACCTGCTAACTGAGCATATGAAGATTCATTTTAGTCAGTATTATGGAGAATTAACAAATTAGATAATTCAAAATGAAATAAACAAAAATTAACTTGTTCCGAATTAGGTTTGAGATACGTCTTAGGAGTGGAAACTCCTTACTCAGCTATCTCTTACCAATTTCACCTTTTTAGTCAAAATAAAAACACAAAAACGCAAAATATTTTTGTAATTTTTGAAATATTTTTTTTTTTGTATTTTTTTAAAAATTTTGACTAAAAATAAAAACAACACACAACTAAAAATAAGATACTGATAAACTAATTTCCTCCCCCAAACCTAAATGAGACATTGTCCCCAATGTCTTAAACCATAGAAGAAGAGTTTAGAAGATAATACCTGGTTCACTGAAATGCTACACGAAAAGTTAAAGGTTAAGATCCAGATTAATCCGACGCCCTTACCACGATCGTCATCAGACCAATTTATCTTTGAAAGGATAGGGTCAATTTGTGGTTCATAGGCCAAGATTTGGTCAATTAGATCCGGAGCAGTTCTGGCAGTAAAAAGGAGTTCTTTCATAGGTTTTGTCACGAACCCATTTCTCCGGGCATCATCAAGAAACACACAAAGAAAATCATAAAATCCTTCAACGTTGTACAGTCCAAGCGGTTTCTGGTGTATGTTCAGGTTCGCCCAAGATAATACTGTAAAAATTTCCTCCAATGTACCCAAGCCACCTGGCAAAGCAAGAAAAGCATCAACACAGTTAATCATTTCTACCAGTAGTTCAGACATACCTGGCACCATCAGTTCCTCTCTGTTTGATGGTCCAATAAGATTTGCTTCTGCCAAGGGTTTTCGGATGATTCCCAAAACGTGACTACCTCCTTCCTGTACAGCTTTTGAAATGATCCCCATAAGTCCAAGATTGCCTCCGCCATATACTAAATTCATATTTGTTGCAGATAAGACTCGACCCAATTCTGTGCTGCCTCTACGTATTGTGGCTTAACACCAACACTAGTACCGCAAAACACACAGATGTTTTCAACTCATCTTCTTGAAGTGGCTTCCATGTTTTACTCTGGATGTCTTTAAAAGTGCAATGATGAGTTGAATTTATAACACCTGAAAAGGGTGAGTAAAATAATAGCACTAGTACCTGCCAAATGACAATTATTAGTTAACAGTAAAATAAATCGTGATAGTAAAAAAGGTATGGATCCTGTCGGAGAAATAAAAGAAAACAACAAAACAAATCACAATTATTAGGAAAAGACAAAGAGATATAATATGTACAAGAAAAGTAGCGGCTTGATTGATGTCTATGCGTCAGGGACAAGTTTCCCATCCAATTTTCTTATATATTGGCAAACAAGGTCTTTTTGAGTCAGATTCCTGAGACTTAACAGTTGTATTTCCTTTTGGAATTGTGAATATAACACACGAATTTCGTGTACACATATCCACTGGGATACGTCTCAAGAGTTTTAGATATATCATCCAAAGACTCCTTATTCAAGCCATCCCTAATGAAATTAATCTTATCTTCGCGGTTATCAGACACCATTCCTAAAGAACGAAAATGAGTATCACAAAACATACGAGGACATTTATAACAAACACACATTCTTTTGGCTCTTCTCTTTTTAGCATAGGTGCTCCTTCCTAAACCAGGCAGATGTGAAATAAAAGAGTCAGAAGACTCACCTGCCAATCAGACCCGTGCTTCAATATTCCAACGAATGTCAGTAGGAATACCTTTGATTGTTAGTAATCTCATCTATTCCAAACGAGCTTTGTAAACTTTCATCAGAGATTTTTTAGGGAGAGAAGGAAATTGGTTACGAAGATTTGCGAGATCTTCTTCCATCGTGAAATGTCTTAATCTGTAAAAACTAAACACACAAAATTAAATCACACCAAATCACAATATATACACAAATTGCATGGGTTGCCTCTCTGCTAGCGCTAAGTTTAACGTTGTCAGCTAGATGTGTCTTCTCGAACGTTAAGCTGGATCTGAAAGTGTGACACTTTCTTTTTGTCGCTCAAATGATTCTCCCCAGTAGTGCTTAACACGCTTGTTTTTAACCTTGAAAGTTTTGTTGGAGTCAGGATCATGTATCTCAACGGCTTTGTCTGGTAAAACCTTGGTGATCACAAATGGACCTAACCATCGTGATTTTGGCTTCCATGGGAAGAATTTCACCCTTGATTTGTTTAATAGTATCTTCTGCCCTGGTTCCAGTTGTATGCGCACTAACTTCTCATCCTGTCTCTTATTGGCCTTTTCTTTATACAATTTGGCATCCCCAAAAGGCTGATTGTGAAATTCCTCCATTCGTTGAGCTGGTGGAACTTTTTCTCTTCTGTTGCTTGTAGTGCAAGAATTGGCTTTTTTCAGTGCAAAAGACGCTTTATCTTCAGGCTCCACAGACAATTGACTTGTTTTAAGTTTGTCATTAGAACTTTGCATTGCATTAGAGTTCTGAATAGTACTTTGTATCACATCAAGTCTGAAATATTCTTCCTTCTTTTCATCATCTGGGAAATTCATGGCCTTGAAAACATTGAATGTTACTTCTTGGTCTTGTACCCTCATGGTTAGTTCTCATTTTTGTACATCAATAATGGTTCGACCTGTAGCCAAAAATGGTCTCCCGAGGATGATTAGCATGTCTGCGTCTTCCTCCATATCAAGGACAATAAAATCTGCTGGGAAAATGAATTTGTCAACCTTGACCAGCACATGTTCAACTACACCTCTCGGAAATATGAGCGTTCTATCAGCAAGTTGTAGTGAGACTGAAGTGGGCATTGTTTCTTCAATCTGCAGTTTCCTGAAAATAGAAAAAGACATCAAGTTAACACTCGCACCTAAATCACATAAAGCCCTACCAAAGTTATGTTCTTCTATGATGCAAAGAACAGTGAAACTGCCAAGATCTTTCAATTTTGGAGGAAGTTTCCTCTGAATGATAGCGCTGCATTCTTCTGATAATGTTTCTATCTCGTAATCTCCCAATCTCCAATTTCGTGAAAGAATGTCTTTCATGAATTCGGCATAGCTGGGCATTTGTTCCAACGCCTCTGCAAATGGAATGTTGATATGCATCTTTTTGAACACCTCCAAGAATCGAGCAAATTGCTTGTCCAGTTTGTTTTTCTCAAGACACTGAGGAAAATGTGGAGATGGAGTGATCTGTTCTTTTTCCTTTGATTTTTTTTTCCTCCATCTATTGCTTTGTTTCTTTTGGAACTTCCTCAGCAGTTGTTTTGGCTCCAACATCTTTGTTGATTTCAGTACCGCTTTTTAACATGATGGCATGACATTGTTCCTTTTTCAATGTTCCTTGGATTTGCCTTTGTGTTGCTGTGAAGAGTACCTTGTGGTCTGTAACTATGAGCATTGGCCAGTTGTCCCATTTGATTCTCCAGTGCTTTGATAGAAGCTGAATGACTTTGATTCAATGCCACTTGATTTTGAACCATAGCTGCTAAAGCATCGTATTTTGCTTCTTGCTTCTTCAACTGGGTCAACACTTCTATTATCCCTGGTTCTTTTTCATACTATTGGCCTTTGTTCTGTTGCTGGAATCCGGGTGGTGGGTTGTTCAATTGCCCTGAATTGTTGCTCCATGAAAAATTGGGATGATTCCTCCACCTTGGGTTGTAGGTGTTGGAATATGGATTATTCCCTTGTCTGTTGAAATTGTTGACGTATTTCACCATTTCTTTATGTTGAATTGGTTCTGGTGCTCCTCCATATGGTGAACTTATGGTTCGAGCAATGTTCACAACTTGTGTGCTAAGTGTTTCTAGACATTTGCATATCTAATCCAGCCTGGTATTTACTGCTGTATTTGCTCCAACTTCATAAATTCCTATAATTCGTTGAATCATGCTCCTGTCTGTTGGCCACAATGAATTGTTGTTAGCCATTTCCTCGATTAAGTCCCAGGCTTGATCTTCTCCTTTTGACATTAAAGTTCCTCCAGCAGCAGCATCAATTGTGGTTCTCATTAGTCCAGAAATTCCATTGTAGAAGGTTTAGACTTGTAGCTACTTTGCGATCTCATGATGAGGACATTTCCAGAGTAAATCTTTGAATCTTTCCCAAGCTTCGCAAAGGGATTCTGAATCTTGTTGCATGAAGGATGTGATGTCATTCCTCAACTTTACAGTTCTGGTTGGTGGAAAGTACTTTGCAAGGAATTTGGTGGCTAGAGTGTTCCAAGTTGTGATGGAACCTGCTGGTAGTGAATGTAGCCAAGCTTTAGCTCTGTCTTTCAGAGAATATGGAAAAACCCGCAGTCTCATTGCTTCTTCAGCTGTTGGGTTGTAATTGAAAGTACCGCAAACTTCCAGGAAGTTGCTGATATGGGCATTAGGATCTTCAGTTGCATTTCCCCCAAACTGTACTGACTGCTGAATCATCTGGATGCATGTTTTGATGTCACACGCATTTGCTGGTAAATGAGGAAGTACAATACAGGAAATGAATCTGTCAACCACCAGAATGGTTCTGTCTCGAATGGGAATCAGTGGTGCAACGTCCAAAGGTTCAGGTTCTATGTTGACTAAAGCTTCTTGGCCTTCTCGCGTTTCCCTTCTCAATTGTCTGATGGTTCTTTCAATTTATGGGTCAAGCGGTCGGAGTTCAAAGCTTCTGGTTCATCTCATGTAGTTTTTGAGAACCTGAAACACAAGAAAACAAAAAAAATAAGTAAAAAGAAAATTAGATACAAGTAACGTATCTAACCCCTAAGCTAATAGTAAAAGATAAATAAGTCCCCGGCAACGGTGCCAAAAACTTAACCGGTGCGTAATCACACACGTATAACACAAGCGCACATATCGTTCAATTAGTATAAAAGTATCAATCCCACGAGGACTTAATACCTAATCTATTATTTTTATGAGGTCAAATGATTACTAGTATCTAACAGGTTGATTGATTGATTTGAAATGGTGATGATTTTGAATTTAAAAACAAGTAAATAAAATTGCGCGAAAGTAAGTTTAAGAAAATTCAATATTAGGAAACTATCTAGGGTTGTGAATCTTTCAATATCATTTTAAAGATGAAGTGGTTATTTCATTTTTGTGTAATATATCGGTTTACTAACCTGGAACACTAAATTATGCGAAAGCCTCTGTCGATGGTCAGACGCAAATACCCACTATAATCCAATTGAACCATATGTCTATGTCAACCAAATTACCTGGATTCATTAAGTTTAAGTTCCAACTATGGCTACCCCCATCCGACAGGTATATGTCTATCCTGTAAGGAAATCTATTAAAGGGTTATCTATCCTCAAGGAAGATTGTGGGCTATTAAGTCTAAGGCTGAAACCTAAAATTCCTTTGTCAAGTTTATTTTAGATTTACCATATCAATCTTATTAGTGGCCAATTAACAAGACGCATTAAGCTTAAGACTTAATAAGTAAACCTTTAAATTACCCAGACTATAAAATAATCCCTTATAAACCGGTGATATTAGAATTCATCACAACCCCAGATAACTAACTTAGTTACGACACATAACTAGGGCTAGAAAAAACATAAATAAAATAAAAGACATAAAGTAAAATGCTGTAAAGTAAATTACTGAAAAGTAAATGACGAAAAGTAAATGCTGAAATTAAATACTGAAAATTAAATGCTGAAAAGTAAATGCTGAAAGTAAATTGTTGAAAAGTAAATGCTGAAAGTAAATTGCTGAAAAGTAAATAAATTAAAAGTACAATAAAAGAAAATGCTGAGGTAAAAGGATCCACTTTTATTACTTCTATTTTAGATATCTCCCTTAATATAATATATTAACTTTGTATGATAATTACCAACCAGCCATATAAGCGGTATCCAGATTAAGTCAAATTAATAATTAATTACCAACCGACCAATGAGGCGGTATCCAGTTTAGTCAGGTTAAAACCAATTTAAATAATTACCAACCGACCAATATGGCGGTATCCTCGTTAAGTCAGGTTTTAACTAGTTTATATATTATAATTAAGGGATATTAATCTAAATATTAGTAATAAAAATTTTACCTTTTACCTCAGCAAAGGGGAGTTACATCCTCATTACTGAAAAGTAAAAACTGAAAATTAAAGAAAGAAAATTACTATGCGTAAAAGTAAATTGCGGAAAGTAAAAACTGAAAAGTAAAGAAAAGAAAGTGCAAAAGCGGAAATTAATTACTAAAAGCTGTAAATAAACAAACAAGATACAATCTTCTTAGTATTCTTAAGGAATTCCATAGAAGAAAGTATGAATATACAAATGAAATGGCTTGGTATTTATAGGCAAAATTCTGCCTCCATCAAATCATCCACAAAATCCATTATTAATTGCTCCACTAATTGCTCCACTAATTTCTCCACCAAATTCATTATTAATTGCTCCACTAATTGCTTATCATGTTTGGTGGTGATTTGATAATTTTTATTATTTATTTATTAATTTATTTTTTGCTTTGAAAATTATTGAAAATGACTTTAATAATTACACACAACACACTTCTGGATGGTTCATCAATTTCGGGCATGAAATCTTCCGAATTCGAAATTATTTTGTCTTTCAAAGTTGTAGATATTTGAGGCTTATTTAATATGGAACTTGAATCAGCTCAATCTGATATTGGAGTGAAAAGTTACGTCCCAAATACGACACATGCGCAAAACTGGAATTTCCAAAACTGCACTTCGTTAAAACGCCATTTCAAAATTAATATGTCAAGTCCAATTTTTGCCCTTATTTGACCCACATTTCGTCCTAAATGATTTCATTGTGTCCCAATATTATTTTATCTCCAAAATAAACTAAAAAACATCAAAACGTTCATCAAACCCGAGAAACTAAACAAAATATTAATTAAAAGGGACGATAAATATTGATATATTTTCCGCTCATCACTACCCCACATAAGGGCGGATCATATCATCATGCTAGTCTCTCTGCTTTGTGAACGCCCAGATTATTCACAAAACTATGACTAGGAACATTTAAGAGTAATGATTCTCATAAGGCGTGGAAGCCATCGTCTTATTACTCCAAGGGCTTTATTATAGTATTGATGATTCATATAAGTTATGTAAGACACGTATAATAAAGATTGCCATTTTATTAATTAATGAAAATATTACAAATACATGTACATATAGCTCATCCACAAGTTGGGTATAAAGCATATCCCTAACAGTTATAGAATGGACCGCAACTATAGATAAACCACAAATAAAATACCTACTTTTTTACTCTTGATGGACTATTTTAGATTACTAACTTTAGACTTAAATTCTCTTGTGTATTATACTCATACACTAATTTTGAAGGCACATGAGTAATCTAGGGTAAATAAAATAATTTACAATATGCGATATTGAAACAAACACCTTGATAAATGAATAATGCATCATTTTATTCCATAAAATATAATACCGTTTACATTACAAGAAGCTCTAGGGCATATATCTTAACATTTCCGTGTTGCGAGGATTGATATTCTCTACAAACAACTATACACATCACATTTCTTTAGCTTTATATTTTTCCTTCAACTATTCACAACAATTACAAATAATTAATTAACAAATAATGTTAGACACATTACTGCTAAAGGTCACTAAAGCCAAGAAACGTCATTATCAGAAAAATAAAAACCTAATAGAGTTTCTCTTAATGCCAGTGAAGAATCTCGAGACATGGACCAATTCATGTCAATCTTTCCCGCATAAGAAACTATTCTCTCTGAAGGATTATTGTAGGCATTGTATTTTTGCATGTGAAACCCGATGATGAGTCTCAGTTGGAGGCACTACCTTTTAAGTCGCGGAAGCCGCGGGAAATGGATGTCGGAAGGGAGGAGTCAATAATTGACTCATAATCGGATTAAGTTCGCTGGTTTAGCTTCGGGTTACTTGTTGGCTGTCCTTTTTAAAAAATTATTCCCGGCCTAAAACACTCACAAATCACCTAACCTCCCCCTAAAACCCCCGCAAGCCCCTTAACCTTTACCTAAAACCCCCGCAAGCCCACACACCTAGCCCATACAAACCAAACCCACAAACCAAAGGCCCCACACGCCCAACCAAGGCCCACACGCCCATTCACCCTAATAGACACCCAAATTAAATCAAATATTAATTAAATTAAGTATTAACTAAATGAAATATTAATTAAATTAAATAAATAAAGAATTAAATCATTTACCAAATTAAATAAAACATAAAATAAAATCATGCCTAACTTAGATAAATCAAATATATTACATACTAAATTAAAAGAAATATTATGCCTAATTAAAATCAATCATAACCAATTAAAAATATTGACTTCCTAATCTAACAAATTGTATTCTTAAACCAAGCCAATCAAATATATTAACTTCCTAACTAAACAAAATCATATACTAAATTAAAGAAATATTATGCCTAATTAAAATCAATCCTAACCAATCAAATATTCAACCTTCCTAATTCACCAAAATTTGTCCCCCAATCAAATATATATTTTCCTTTTGTGACACTAATTAGATATTACAAATCCCTATCCATGCAAACCCTAATTGACAACTATAAAACACACACTAATTTGCAACCCTAAGAGGACTTCACCTTCACGGCAGAACCAAAAAAAAATAAGAAACCCTAAACATTCACTCTCTCGGCAAAAAGCCAACAAAAAAAGATCTCTCTCGGGAATTCACAAACCCTAAAGCCGTGACCAACCCTCATCCTTCTCTTCTCACGTACAGTCCTAGAATACCCACAAACTGCACCACTCAACTCACGCATACACCAAGACACCAGCCTTCACCAACCAAATGAAACACACGCCCTTCATGTGAAACGAAACAAAACCCACCGACTGCCTCACACCGACGCACCAAAAACCCTTCAAACGACAACCACTCACGTAACAAATCCACTTCAACAGCCACGCATAAAGCCCTCTCACCAGCCCCTTCAAACTGCCCCCTTATTCACGCCATAGCTCGCCACCAGCCTTGGATGCAACAACCCTCAGCCTTTGCCCCACGAACACGCCCAGCCTTTGCCCCACGAACACGCTCACCACCCACCTTCAAAATCAACGCTGAAACACCCACAAATTGGCACCCTTCAACACGTCAAACTGCCACACATTCTAAGCAACACACCTCCAAACAATCTGCCTTCATCCCACTTAATAAACCCTACAGCCAGCGCACAAACAAGAAATAATAAGCCACCAAAACTGCATCCAAAAAACAGCCCCTAAATAGTCCCGAAAACTGCCCACTACACAGTCCCGTCACTGCCGAGAATAGCCTTCAGCCACTGCCCAGTTTTCACGCAACTTTGACCCCTAAAACAATCCAGAAATCACCCCAAAACCGAACCAAAAAAGTCCACTAATGCACCTGAAACAGTGACCAAAAAACCGCGAGGAAATAGCAGCAAAACGGAGTGAAAACAGCGAGCAAAACAGCGAAACAGCGAGGTAAAACGCAAACCAGTGAACCAGAAAAGTTGCAGAGTGATAGCCCTTCCGACGGCCGTGAAACGCGAGTCCGAAAGTCGAAATAAAAGGTTAGACCTGAGGGTATTTTTCACACTCGTTTTCAGTTTTATTTTATTATTTATTGAGTATTGTTCGCATGATTATTATGTTAGAATGCATGTTGTGGCCCTTGAGTAGATAAATATGCATGTATTACGAAGTATCGTATGTTGTGGCCTTGGAATAAAATGAAAGATGTGTCAACTCTCGCGGTATATCGGATGGAAACCCGGACATAAATTTCATAGCCGATTCCGAATGGACAGTAGTATGATCTGTACTCGGGATACAACTCCACGTACCGCTTGAGTAAACGACACTTTCTTTTATTTTATGTTGCTTTGATTTATTTATTATTCGTCATTCAAATCCCGCACGTTACTTGTTTATGCATGATGCGATCGAGCGCATGGGCTTAGTAAGTCGGATTAAAGGTCCCCTATTTGGAAGGGTTAAAACCTTTTACCACGATGCTTTGCCGCGCCGGTTGATGTGTGTTCGGTTGAATGTAAGATATGTTCAATTGGGCACACTAAGTTTGATATTATTGTCTCTATTCTTTGTATTCATGATGCAATCGAGCACATGGGCTTAGTAAGTCAGATTAAATGTCCTCTATTTGGAGGGGTTAAAATCCTTTACCACGATGATGTTGTATTTCATATGCTTAATCTTTCCTTGGGACATATAATAGAAACCAACAATGGTATCATGGAGCCATGGTTAAGCATGAAATACTTTAGGTTAATATTTGGGTAAAATTGATTGAAGCACGTTCTTGTGAAATTTGATTAATGAGTATGCTTACATGTATATAGAATGATGTTATATGGAATCAATTTTGAGAAAAATGCATTGGATGATTTTTCCCCAAAAATGTAACCTTGGCCGAATGGGTATGAACATTGGATGTATTGGAATATTTTGTGTACAAGATCATTGGATGACTTAAAACGTATACGGGACGTAGATTAGTAATTCAATCGGATTGAAAAACAAATCGACACAAAAATTCTCACTTGGCCGAATGATAATGGACATGAAAATGAACTTGATTTTTGTTCAAATTAATGTTGGACATATGTTTTGAACAATAGATGATTAATAAATTAAATGGGTATTTTTGAAATATTTGGTTTAATATATTAATCTTGGTTTTACACTTTAATTAATTGGACTTTAATATTTGGAATATTAAAATTTAATTAATGGGCTTAATTGGTGAATTGGGCTTTTAATATTGTATTTGGGCATAATGGGCTTGGGTGGACCAAGTAGATTTGGGCCAAAAGGATTGGATCCAATTTGGGCCTAAATCACTCCATTAAGTCCAAATATAATATAATGGGCTTTAAAAATTAAATTGAGCCTTATGGGCTTAAAATTGGTTTTATGGCATTTAAGGGTGATTCCTTATTTGGGCTTGGTAATTGGGTTTGACCCACATTGACCAAAGCCCAAGCCTTAATAAATCAATTGAAAGCCCATTTGACTTGAATTAAATTTAACATTGGATGTTAGTTGGGCTTTGAGACCCAATAGGATTAGATTTAGAATCTAAGTCTTTAAAGCACATTAAAAGTGTAAACATTTAATTTGGAATTAAATAATTGAATTAGTATTGAATACGAATTAAATTAGATTTAATAAGTAGTTCGATATAATTCGCGAATTCGTACCTTATGTACTTATTCTCAATCGAGTTGGACTCGCGCAAAATCAAACCGTTGTTTGAACATTGAATGATCACTTAAACATAGACTAATTAATTGGATTAGATTGGTTGTAAAAAGCATGTCTTATTTGAAAATATATGTATGTGATGAATGAATAGTGTATATCGGATGGATATTAGAAGGGAAATGGTAATTTTAGAAATTATTGTAAATTTGGAATTAATAAATTGGACCTGCGTGTCCAGCCTTATCTCTTTATCTCTTTGTATTCTCTTCTCACCTAATTCCCCTCAATGTAAATGGGGTTTCTCTTATTGTATTATGTAATTGGGTAAGAGTAGAATAGTGCTAGCGGGGAGAGGAAAGGGAGTGATTTGTTCTAGGAACAAGTTGTTTATATATCCATCCGCATATCACTATTAATTTACTTTACGCGCTTTATGATGTTTTAGAAGCATGCTTAAGGGTGTATGATGATGAGACCTAACAAAGATAAATAAATTGGTTGCCAATTACGCGAAAAATCCCTCAATTTATATTAAGCAAATATCCTTCCATTGAATGATTCTTGTTCAAGATCCGAAGTTGGCATTGGTTTGTTTTTGACCAAAGTCAAGACCTTTGTCAATCAAGGATGTACTTGAATCATGAGAGTTTTGTTGCATATCAGTGTCTTGTCCAAATCGTGATTTTTATTGGCCAAAGTCAAGATCACTTTTTGTCCAATGACATTGATTACGAAACTTTCCTCGTCAATGGGTCCCGCTTAACTGGAATCATTAGGTTTGTTTTTGGCCAAAGCCAAGGCCTAGATGATTCGGAGGATAGGGTTAGGAAAATGTAATGGATACATTGACATTATACATATGTTTTGGACTTGGATGTCCACCTAACCGGATCTAGGAATTGGATGAGATCCAATTGATCATAGAGATCTACCTAAGTTAAATAGCATACAGCTTTTATTGGCCAAAGTCAAGGTGTGTGTTATTTAACGGGATCCTAGCCCACTAGGAAATTCGATTTCCCGAGTTCTCTACAGAGGGTTAGAGACTTGAAGAAAATAGTGGGAGGCTATTATTGAATTTGCTATTTCGTTCAGATACTTAGCCTTACGCGTCTTTCAAAATTATTTCGTCAATATTTTAATAATTAGTTGGACTAATATATTGTTATTTTGCTTGTAACAGTTTGACTGTACCCATAACATCGTTGACTTTATAGTTGGACTATAGTTGTCAAGATGACTGGCAAGGGTAATGTCCGCGACATAATCATGGGCGATAATGTCTTCAAAGGGACAAACTTTGCCGACTGGGAAATGAACCTCAAGATAGTGCTTGGGTCTGAGAGGGTACTGTATACTATTCAGAGACCTCTCCCGCCTAAACCCACTGAGCCACTGGAGCTAGAGTTATGAAAGACTCATAGTGACGATTGTGACCAAACTCAGTCAGTTATGCTAGCTGCAATGACCCAGCATTTCAGACGCCAGAACAGGGACTTGGATCCCTATAACATGATGGCAAGATTGCGTGATCTCCACCGCACCAACAAGCGGATGGAGAGGTACGAGCTAGTAAGGAAACTCTTCCGCTCCCGGATGACAGACGGCGCATCAGTTGAGGCCCACGGGACTCAAATGATCACTGACATAGATGAGTTAGCCAAGATGGGCATTGTCTTGGAGGCAGAGCTGACGATTGATATGCTATTACAATCGCTACCCGATACTTGGAAACAAATCATCATCAACTATAAGTTGATGGACACTGACGACACTCTTTGAGAGTTGTTGTCCGTGCTGAAGGAGTCCGAAAAGGAACTCCTAAAGGGGAGCAAGCGCGAGGCGCATTATGCATCGACCTCTCATGCGCCAAGGGCTGGGCCCAAGGCAATTGGAGGTGCGAGGAAGAAGAAGTTCAAGAACAAGGGCAAAGGCAAGTTGACAGTGGCTTCTAGGAAGCCAAAGGACAAATCTCGCGACATCTGCCTCAACTGCGGCAAGAGGGGTCACTGGAAACGTGACTGCCGAATGGGCAAAGGGCAGAGGGAGGATATCAAGGCTGGCAAGGCTATCGCCTCTGGATCTGCAGGATAGCAGGGTGTTGGCGTCAGGGGAGATGGATCTACGGGTCGGAAACGGAACACCTGTTGCTGTTTTGGCCGTAGGGACTTTTGTTTTAGAACTGCCCTCAGGGCATGTACTTAAACTTTTGAACTGTTATTTTGTACCTAGTTTAACTAGGAATATTATATCTGTATCCTTGTTAACCCAGCAGGGTTACACTTTTGTATTTAGAAACACTGGGTGTTATTTATATAAAAATGATGCAGAAATTTGCACAGCTGTTGCAAATAACGGTCTTTATATTTTGAATATAAATGAATCTCCTAAAATGACAAACAAAAGGCTCAAAAGAAGTAATCTAAAAGATGAAGCTTATATGTGGCATTGTCGTCTAGGACACATCAATAAGACTCGCATATCCACACTTTCGAAGAGTGGGTACTTGGACGAATTTGATCCCAATTCATATGACGTCTGCGAATCTTGTCTTTTAGGCAAAATGCCTAAATCACCTTTTAGCGGTAAAGGTGAACGTGCCACAGAACTGTTGGCTCTCGTTCATACTGACGTATGCGGGCCCATGTCTAGCCAGGCTAGAGGTGGATTTCACTACTTCGTAACCTTCACAGATGATGCATCTCGTTACGGTTATGTGTATCTTATGAGACACAAGTCGGAAACTTTTGAGAAATTCAAAGAGTTTCGACACGAAGTGGAGAAACAAACAGGGAAGAGTATTAAGACATTACGGTCAGACCGTGGTGGCGAATACTTAAGTTATGAGTTTCAAGATTACTTGAAAGAATATGGTATTCTTTCACAGTGGACTCCTCCTGGAACACCGCAATTAAATGGTGTGTCCGAACGGAGAAACCGCACCTTGTTAGACATGGTAAGGTCAATGATGAGTCACACTGAGCTACCAATATCCTTCTGGGGATACGCATTAAACAGTGCTATACTTATTTTGAATAAGGTACCGTCGAAGTCTATTGAACAGACTCCATATGAAATATGGACAGGAAGGAAACCAGGTTTCTCTTTCCTGAAGATTTGGGGATGCTGGGCATATGTTAAACGTTTGGAAGGTACCAAACTTTAACCCAAATCTGATAAATGCCTTTTCGTAGGATATCCTAGGGAAACCAAAGGATATTACTTCTATCACCCACAAGAGAACAAAGTATTTGTTGCTCTACAAGCATTTTTCCTTGAGAAGGATTTTATAAATGCAGTGGTAAGTGGGAGGAAAGTAGAACTCGATGAAGATCGTAGTGATACTGTTCCTGGCAATGAATCAACGACGGAACAAGAACAGACCGTCCGGGATGAGTCTGTACCACAAACTTCACATACACAAAGACCGCGTAGGTCGGAGAGAGTCAGAACAGTACCTGAGAGGTATGGGTTCCTGATCTCACCTCATGTAGATATTAATCTTATTGAGGATAATGAGCCGGCTACGTATGAGGAAGCGATACAAAATATCGATTCCGCTTTATGGCAAGAAGCCATGAAGTCCGAGATGGATTCCATGTACGCCAACCAAGTTTGGACACTGGTTGATGCACCAGAAGGCGTAAAGCCTATTGGATGCAGATGGATCTTCAAGAAAAAGACCGACATGGATGGCAACGTACAAACGTACAAAGCTAGGCTTGTAGCGAAGGGGTATCGTCAACAATATGGTATTGATTATGACGAAACCTTCTCACCCGTTGCCATGATTAAATCCATTCGGATAATGCTTGCAATAGCTGCATATTTCGATTACGAGATATGGCAGATGGACGTTAAAACCGCTTTCCTTAACGGAAACCTTTTGGAGGATGTTATATGCAACAGCCTGACGGTTTTATCGTACCTAGACTTGCAAACAAGGTTTGTAAGTTAAATCGATCCATTTATGGATTGAAGCAGGCATCACGGTCATGGAATCAGCGTTTTGATGAGATCATAAAAGAATATGATTTCGTGCAAAACGCAGATGACCTTTGTGTATACAAGAAGGTTAGTGGGAGAGCACTTACTTTTATTGTCCTTTATGTCGACGACGTATTGCTTATAGGCAATGACATTCCCATGCTAAGGTCGGTGAAAGCTTGGCTTTCATTAAAATTCTCCATGAAAGATCTGGGAGAAGCAGCCTTTATTCTTGGAATAAAGATCTACCGGGATAGATCTAGAAAGCTGCTTGGACTCTCCAAGAGTACATACATTGATAAAGTGTTGAAGCGATTCAACATGGAACAATCCAAGAGGGGATTGGTTCCGATGGTACGTGGTACCTCTCTGTCTAAGGACATGTGTCCTAAGACTCAGGAAGAGAGAGACAACATGAGTCGGATACCGTTCGCCTCGGCAGTCGGATCGATCATGTATGCCATGATATGTACACGACCTGATGTCTCATATGCTTTGAGCATGTGCAGTCGCTATCAGGCCGATCCAGGTGAAGGTCACTGGATAGCAGTTAAGAATATCCTTAAGTATCTTAAACGAACTAAGGATGCTTTCTTAATTTATGGAGGAGGAGAACTTGCGGTATCTGGTATACCGATGCAAGTTTCCAAACCGACAAGGATGACTACAAGTCGCAATCCGGGTACATTTTTTGTTTGAATAACGGAGCAGTGAGCTGGAAATCTTCCAAGCAAGATACTGTTGCCGATTCAACAACAGAAGCGGAGTACATCGTTGCATCTGAAGCAGCAAAGGAGGCAGTTTGGATCCGAAAGTTCCTAATCGGATTAGGAGTAGTTCCGTTAGCAGCTGAGCCCGTTCCATTGTATTGTGACAATAACGGGGCTATAGCACAGGCTAAGGAACCAAGGTCTCATCAACGGTCCAAGCATGTTCTTCGACGTTACCATCTGATTCGGGAGATTATACATCGTGGCGATGTAAAGGTCGAGAAGGTCACATCAGATGACAACATTGCAGATCCGTTGACGAAGGCTGTTCTTCAGCAAGTTTTTGAACGACACATACATAGTTCGGGTATTAGATGCTTGAGTGAATTGCTATAGGCCAAGTGGGAGATTGTTAGACATTATGTCCCATAGCGTCACTGTTTGTAAATGATATTGTATTATTGTACAAAATTAACTATGTGATAATGAAATTGCCTTTTGCCGTTTTGTAATATTATTTACTTTGATATATAAATGGCGAAAGTCCATATGATTAATACCGGATTGAGATGATATGAGACAGTATCAATCCATAAAGGTTTAATCATTAAATATCCCTAGTCGGAGTATTATCGAGATCGGACATCGATAATGCGGAATAGACTAGTATTGCGCTTGTGCACGTTGTGAGGGCACAACGGCATAGTTCTCATATATTTAAGTATTGGATACTTATGCAAGTGTGATAGGAGGTTGTGTTTTACCGATGGTACGGAAAACAGCTTCGCTCTGGATAGACCCCGCGGAATCCCATTGGTAGTATGTCTGCGTGTCTATGGGAGGCCGCATCAGGGTAGGTGTATATGGTCTTAACCTGAGACTTACATCGCTAGTACTTGCGACAATCGGTAAACTTTGGTTTTGGTGGTTGGGGACCTTAACCGGTTCTGTGTACACCTCTTCTGGGTTTATCGAGAATCGTAGTGTACTGGATGTGATGTCGAGATGGAAGTATCACTTCAGACATATGGAGGTGATGATCACGCAGGACACAGAACTAGTACTCTATAAAAGGTTGCAACCGTCGGGACAATATGACCAGGTCAGGATTATCCGATTTAAAGAGACTAGTTGCTTGATGTTCGATATATGTTTCGTACGGGGCAGACACATTTCCAGCCCTGATGCGGCCTCCGATAGACACGCAGACATACTACCAATGGGATTCCGCGGGGTCTATCCAGAGCGAAGCTGTTTTCCGTACCATCGGTAAAACACAACCTCCTATCACACTTGCATAAGTATCCAATACTTAAATATATGAGAACTATGCCATTGTGCCCTCACAACGTGCACAAGCGCAATACTAGTCTATTCCGCATTATCGATGTCCGATCTCGATAATACTCCGACTAGGGATATTTAATGATTAAACCTTTATGGATTGATACTGTCTCATATCATCTCAATCCGGTATTAATCATATGGACTTTCGCCATTTATATATCAAAGTAAATAATATTACAAAACGGCAAAAGGCAATTTCATTATCACATAGTTAATTTTGTACAATAATACAATATCATTTACAAACAGTGACGCTATGGGACATAATGTCTAACAGATGATTTGCCGCGCCGGTTTATATATATTCGGTTGAATGTAAGATGTGTTCAATCGGGTATACGAAGTTTCATATAGTTATCTTTATCTTTGTACGCATTGTAATGAAAATCGCATGGGCTTATTGTGTTGGACTAAAAAGGTTCTCCATTTTGGGGAAGAAAAGCCTAAAAGGCTACCTTTACCACGATATTTGCCGCGTCTTTCATATATTGATTGCATCATCTATCCCTTAGTCTTGGCTTAACGTATTACAATTCATATATCCATAACATGATAGCATTTGAGTATTATTTCTTTTGGTATATCGGATGGAAACCCAGACATAAAGTCCGTAGCCGTTCCGAATGGACGGTAATGCGGTCTGTACTTGGGATACAATTCCACGTACCAATTGGAAAAGTGCTCACATGTGTGTTTGTGTCCACATTAGTTATCTTCTTTTGCACCACGTCATAGCATGCTTACTTTAATGCCTAATTGCATCCTTAAGTGTCTTTTTTGCATTATGTACTTAGTTGGCTCTTTTATTTGTGCATGGACATGTAATGGCTATTTATTTATGATATGTCTATGAAATCATATGTTTGCTATTATTTGATTCGCCTTTATGTGTGCTTGTGTGGTTGGTGCGTGCTTGTGTTTCCATGAATACAATATGCCAATGAAGTTGTATGTTCGTTGCTACTTTGATGTACTTTCAAACATGCAATCTTAGATGTGAAATATATGCAAATTTAGGTGTAAGTTTTATTTTTGTGCATATAGATTTAGAAGCATGATACTCTTGGAAATAAGTGTTACTTAAGCTTGATTAAATTATTACACAAATCCTTTCATTACAAGTGACATAAGTAAAGGACCATTCCGATCCCAACGGTTTGAGGTCTTCCCTTGCGAGGGGTGAGTGCGGCCTTAAATATCATTTTCCCGGTTCACACCGGGTGGCGACTCCATTATTCTCCGGTTTAGTCCCCCGTGGCTACTCCGTACTCCCGACTAGGCCGCGAGCCAAGGACAGCATGCGTCGCCCAGTTTCTGTGTCCCCACAATTATATCCTAGCCTACTCTACTCTTGAACATATTTTAGAAAACTGTAATCATAAGAAGAGTCTAAACACATATATAAAATATGCATGCAATGGATTAAAAAAATTAATTCTATCAACCCAATAGGATAAGGAAAACATAAGCGGTAATTTTCGTAAAATTACACACTGCCTTAATTATGGATTTTTAACCTAACAGTTCCTCCCATTACTTTAAGCAATACCGTAATCCCTTATTAGAAAATAGGAATTCAATAATTAAATTGAACTTTATAGTGAGAAGTGGACCCCATGAATATATTTCGAGTCACAGTTTTTACACGTTCTTACCTATATATATTCATAGATAGACAACTCATTGTCAATCACACTTACTGTGTAACACCTCACCGGAGGTAGGATGCTACATGGAGGAGACATGATTAACCCATCTCTATAAGCCTCTAAAATTACAGAAAATTTGGTATTATGTATCCTAAATATGGACAATCTGAATCTTAGTCCAGCATCAAAATGAATCTGAAATAAACATCATATATTAAAATGGACCTTAGGTCCACACCAACATATCAAAATCATCACCCAAGGGCTCTGTGCCCATATCATCTATCAACACTCAAGGGCTATGTGCCCACATCATAAGCAATCAAAATATTTACTTAATATATATACAAACAGCGTGCTCAGCAAGACAAACAAAATAATAAATCAAATATCCTAAAAACTTCTCCCAGGACACTTGCGATGGTGACTGCCGCTTGGATGATCCATGTCTCGAGCATGACTTCCTAAGTTGAAATGGTTGACCCATCTGGTAGCCAACCTGCAAAACTAGCAATCTAGTTTGGTGTGAGTTATAAAACTCAGTAAGTAACCATGCTAGTACTATACACAAACATGTCAAAACATATCAACAGAATATTCGAATTACTAAATTATTACAAGTTCAGATTTTATTAACTTGTTATTATCCTTTATACTTAACCCATGTCAAACTTTCATATTTACATATCTATATATGCGCCAATCCAATAGCTAGCATCCAAAGCATACAAAGCAAAACATGAATACAATAGAGTATATCATTTAATATCAAATACATTTCAACCACATGAAACATGGAGTCATACATATATACTTTTATCACATATATGCATCTTTGAAATATCATCAAATCGGCAACTCAATCAAATTGTCTTCTACTCGGATACAACGATCTAAATACCAAAACAAGCTTAATTTAACCCTTAATAAATTTTCTTTAATACCACAAACCTTATGATTACATTTGTATCTCTTTCACAATATACGTATATCCAATATAAATTTAGCACATACATTTTATAGCATCTTATGGTCACACCAGTTTACATGTCATTCTTTCATTCTATGCAAACATACACTGTCCATACATATCACAATATCTATCATACATAAACATATATGACCGGTGCGTAATCACACGTGTATAACGTAAGCGCACGTATCGTTTAAGTAGTATAAAAAGTATTGATCCCACGAGGACTTAATACCGAAGCTATTAATTTATGAAGCCAGATTTTTACAAGTACCTAATGGATTGATTATTTGATTGAGTGGTGACTTTAAAATTAAAACAAGTAAAAGAAATAGCGCGAAATTAGATTGAGGAAAATTCAATATTAATAAACTATCTAGGGTTGTGAATTATTCCAATATCTTTTTAAAGATGAAGCGAATATTTTACATTTGTGTAATATATTACTAGACTAACCTGGAACACGAAATTCTGTAAAAGTCTTTGTCGATGATCGTGTTAGTGTCCTAGACATGCCCAAGGATCCTAAACAAGATTTATGTGTGAATAAAATCAAAGAAATTTGCGGAAAAACTTATAATGATCGGATGAAGTTCAAGACTTTTTCTTTGTTGTAGAAGCTCCAAGCTTTGTGACTGAGTTCCAAACTCTTGGGTGAGTTTCCCTATCACCTTCAAAGACTCCCAAAGTGCTAGCTTTGATAAAAAATTTAAACAAAAATTTTCCTCCAAGGAAGAAGAGTGTTCAGCAATATGAAGTTGGGAGAGAAGAGAGAGTTTTGTGTATTTGTTTCACTTGTGTTACAAAACCAAGTTGTTGTGTTTTGTTTTTCCAAAAAGCAAAACAAGGTTGGTGGAAAGCAAAATGATTTTGTGAAAACCAATTACTTTAGCCAACTACCACCATCACAATTTGACAAGTGATGTGAGTTGTGGGTCCCATCCAATTTTTGAATTCAAAATTCAAGTTCGCTTACACAACACACTTTGGGCCCAGTTCGTTTAATCCGACTAAACGAATTTTCTGTCACTAAATAATTAAATCCAATTTAATTAAATAATAATACCTCGCAAAATTATTACGAAAGTCGCTTACGAATTAATTCAAAATTAATTCATTCGCTTGAATTAAAATCCAATATTAATTCCATATTGAAATCCAATTTCAATTAATATATCTGATATATTATTTAGCCCAAATAAATAAATTAAATAGTAAAATCCAATTTAACTATTAAATTTACTTTGCCGATTAATTCCAAATTAATCGCGTTCTCTCTTCTAAACGAATTTAATCCCAGATAAATTCTTGACGTAATTAATCCCATATTAATTTTCTATCTCATAATTAATCCCAAATTAATTCTTGCCGTAATTAATCCCAGATTAATTTTCTCTCTCATAATTAATCCCAGATTAATTATGTTCGAGTCAAATGTCATTGGTGAATCTTTGGGAAGCGACCCAAGAGATCCCTGGATATGTTGGCAGTAAATACGGTCATCAGACTATCTGAACACGTGCGTACCCGGTACCACGTTTTTACCGATTTACAAGACAAGGTTGGCTTCTAGCAAAGCACCGTGCCTATCCAAATCTCCAAAAATATATTCAACATGGAATATATATAATCTGTATTAGGCGTAGTATACAATCTATTGCGTATTACGATCCAGTATCGGATGTCACATGCTAGGCCCAGGGCTGGAATTGTGTCTGCCCCGTACGAAGCATATATCAGAACACTAGCAACTAGTCTCTTTAATCGGATAATCATGACCTAGTCATACTATCCTGATCGCTGCAGCATTTGAGAGTACTAGTTCCGTATCCCTGCGTGATCATCATCCCCATATGACCGAATTTATACTTCCATCTTGACATCACACCCAATACACTACAATTCTCAGTAAACCCAGAAGACGCATACACCTACCCTGATTCGAATTCCCATAGACACATAGTCCTACTACCAATGAGATTCCGAGGGGTCTATCTAGAGCAAAGCTGTTCCCGATCCAACGGCTAACAGAACCTCCTATCACACTTGCATAAGTATCACATACTTAAATATATGAGAACTATGCCGTTAAGCTTCCATAACGCGCACAAGTGCAATACTAGCCTATTCCGCATTATCGATGTCTAGTCTCGATAATACTATGACTAGGGATATTTAATGATTAAACCTTTCGTGGATTAATACTGTCTCATATCTTATTAATCTGGTACTAATCATATGGACTTTTATCATTTATATATCCAAGTAATCCAATTACAAATGAACAATTTCCTTTGTCACATATTAAATTTGTACAAAGAACACCATGTCTTTTACAAACAGTGATGCTATAGGTCATAATTGTCCAACAATCTCCCACTTGGCCTATATCCAATCACTCAAGTGTCCAACACTTGAACTATGTACGGGTTGCTCAAACTTATGCTGAGATATCACTTTCGCAAGCGGATATGCAAGGTTATCATCTGAAACGATCTTTTTGATCTTCAAATCGCCACGATGTGTGATCTCACGAATTAGATGAAACCATCGAAGTACATACTTGGATCATTGATGAGACCGTAATTCCCTAGCCTGTGCTGTAGCCCAGCTCAGCTGTTAACAGAACTACTCCTAATCCAATTAGGAATTTTATAGATCCAAAATACTTATTTTGCTGCCTCAGCCGCAATAATGTATTCCGTTTTTTTTGTTGAAATGGCAACAATATCTTGCTTGTAAGATTTCCAGCTCAGTGTTCCGTTGTTCAAACAAAATATGTACCCTTATTGTGACTTTAGTCGTCTTTATCGGTTTGGAAACTTGCAACGGTGAACCCAGTCACCTCAAGTTCTCCATCTACATAAATTGAGAAAGCATCCTTAGTTCGTCTAAGATACTAAATGATGTTCTTAATATCAATCCAGTGACCATCACCTGGATCGGCCTGATTGTGACTACAGATGCTCAAAGCTTATGAGACATCAGGTCGCGTACATATTATGGCATACATGATCGATCCGACTGCTTAAGCGAACGGGATCTGATTCATTGCATCTCTATCATCTTGAGTTTTAGGACACATGTCCTTAGATAGAGAGACGCCATGTGACACTGGAAGCAGCCCATTCTTGGCTGATCCATGTTGAATCTCTACAACAATTTTTCATTGTACGAGTTCTTAGATAGTGCCAACAACTTTTAAATCTACCCCAGTAGATCTTTATTCTTAGAATAAGGGTTGCCTCTCCCAAGAATTTCATGTAGAATTTTAATGAAATCCAAGCTTTCACTGATTTTAGTATGGGAATTTCATTGATAAGAAACAATACATCATCAACGTATATGACAATCATTGTCAGTGCGCTCCCACTAACATTCTTATATACAAAAGTATCATCATCATTTTTGAATGAAACCATATACCATTATGATCTCATAAAAAATGTTGGTTCCAAGAACGCAATGCTTGCTTCAATCCATAAATGGATCGATTTAACTTGCAAACCTTGTTTGCATGTTTTGGCACGACAAAACCGTCAGGGTGTTATATATGAACATCCTCTAAAAGGTTTCCGTTATGGAAAGCGATTTTGATATCCATCTGCCATATTTCATAATCGAAATATGCAGCATTAGCAAGCATTATCCGAATGGATTTAATCATGGCAACATGTGAAAAAGTTTCATCGTAATCGACACCATGTCGTTGATGATACCCTTTCGCTACAAGCCTAGCTTTGTATGTTGCCATCCATGTCAGTCTTCACTATGAAGATCCATTTGCTACCAATAGGCACAATGCCTTCTGATACATCAACCAGTGTCCAAACTTGGTTTGTATACATGGAAGCCATTTCGGACTTCATGGCACTTTGCCATTGTTGGAGTTTTCTATGCATCCCAAGATCATTAAACAAGCATGAAACAAATGCGAATACAACGAGGGAGTTGCGGAATACTCACATCGAGCGGTTGTGCGACGCGACAACGAACAAAACTTCAATTTCTGCTCACAGTATGTCACGGCAGTGGCAGTGACAGTGACAGTCCTCCAAGGATTCGTCTTTGGATCATCTTCGTCAAGCTCCAAGCTTCGTCAAACGATTCCAAGCTCATGGGTGGACTTCCCTATCACCTTCGCATGTCTCTCAGAGTGCTAGCTCTCGATGATTTTGCCGCAAAATCATCACACTTTGCTTCCCATTTTCTCATTGGCTCACGGCAGTGAGCTGCCAAACCAGTGAAGAAAAATGCCCTTCCATGGGCGTGAGAAATGAGAGGATTTTGAGAGAGAGAGAGAGATGAAATGTGTTGTCTAATTTTGGTAATTGATTTCTAAAAACATATACCAAAATTTTGGCTTTAAAAAGTCAAACAATCAAAGCCATAAATGCCAACCACTTCCATCAATTCACATCATTCAATCAATCAATTAATTGTCACATGACTCAAAGTGACATGATTTGACGCTAGATGCGACTAGCGATTTGACGCTTGATTTGACTTGCGTGCTATACTCGAATTCGAAATGCGAATGCGCTCGCAAACAATCCCAGGCTCGGGTTCGCTAATTCCAAATTAACGAATTTTCCATTGCGACGCAATTAAATGATTATGCTTAGCGAAATCACTATTCATGTCGCTAACGAATTAATTTGTTCGCCCGAATTAAAATCTAATTTTAATTCCGCGTCGAAATCCAATTTCGTTTAATATATCGAATATATTAATTTATCGATTAATTCTAAATTAATTGTTATCTCTCTTTTATTGATATTTTATCCCAGATAAAATATCTATGCAATTAATCCCATATTAATTTTCTCTCTCTTCTAATTAATCCCAGATTAATTAAAGTGCGAGTCATACGTCATCGGTGAATCTTCGGGAAGCGACCCATGAGATCCACGGATATGTTGGCAGTAAATTCAGTCGTCGGACTATCCGAACACGTAAGTACCTAGTACTACATTTATACCGATTTACAGATAAGGTTGGCTTCTAGCAAAGTGCCATGCCTACCCAATTCTCCAGAAATATCCTTACAGGAATATAGGATTTATATCAGGCGTAGTATACGTAGTATTGCGTATGTCGATCTAGTATCGGATGATCACGTGCTAGGCCTGGGGCTGGAATTGTGTCTGCCCCGTACGAATCACATATCGAATATCTGGTAACTAGTCTCCACAATCGGATATACATGACCTAGTCATAATATCCCGATGACTGTAGTACTTAAGAGTATTAGTACCGTATCCTACATGACCATCATCTCCATATGACTAGAGTGACACTTCAATCTTGACATCACACCCAACACACTACGATTCTCGATATACCCAGAAGAGGCATACACAGAAACCGGTTAAAGCCCTGGACGACAAAAACCAAAGTATTTTGATTGTCGCAAGTATTAGCGGTGCAAGTCTCAAGTTAAGACCAAATACACCTACCCTGATTTCGGACTTCCATAGACACATAGTCATACTACCAATGGAATTCCGAGGGGGTCTATCCATAACGAAGCTGTTTCCCGTACCATCGGTAAAACACAACCTCCTATTACACTTGCATGAGTATCTTATACCCAAATATATGAGAACTATGTCGTTCTGCCCTCACAACGCGCACAAGTGTAATACTAGTCTTTTACGTATTTATCGATGTCCAATCTCGATAATACTCTAACTAGGGATATTTAATGATTTATCCTTCGTGGACTGATACTGTCTCATATCATTCTCAATCCAGGAACAAATAATAGGGACCTCCTATCATTTATACATCTTGGTGATCTAATAACAAATGATAAGAGAGCAATCTTCTTTGTCACATAGTTAATTTGTACAACAACACCATGATCTATACAAATAGTGACGTTATGGGTCATAATTGTCCAACAACCATAAATGGAGTCGATACCTTGTATCACTTCCTCATACGTAGCCAGTTCGTATTCCTCAATAAGATTAATATCATCATGAGGTGAGATCAGAAACCTATACCTCTCAGGTTGTTTTCTGACTCTCTCCGAGCTACGCGATTCTTGTGTATTAGAAGATTATGGAACAGTCTCATCCCTGATGAACTGTTCATGTTCCGTGAGGGGATCAGTGCCAGGAACAGTATCACTCTGATTTTCATCGAGTTCTACTTTCCTCCCACTTATCACTGCATTTAGGAATTCCTTTAAGGAAAACTGCATGGAGAGCAACAAATATTTTTGTTCTCTTGTGGGTTGTGGAAATTGGCTTCCCTAGGATAACCAATTAAAAATAGGCACTTATCCAATTTGGGTTCTAGTTTGGTACCATCCAAACGTTTAAGTATATGCCCAACATCCCCAAATATTCAAGAATGAGAAACCCGGTTTCTTTCCTGTCCATATTTCATATGGGGTCTGTTCAATAGACTTTGTCGGAACCTTACTCAAAATAAGTATAGCATTGTTCAATGCGTATCCCCTGAAGGAAATTAGTAGCTTAGTGCGACCTTACCATGTCCAACAAAGTTTGGTTTCTCCGTTCGGACACACCACTCAATTGAGGTGTTTCGGGAGGAGTCCACTGTGAAAGAATGCCACACACTTTTAAGTAATCGAGAAACTCATTGCTCAAGTATTTTCCACCACGGTCCAACCGTGATGTTTTAATATTTTTGCTGGTATGTTTTTCTACTTCGTTTCGAAACTCTTTGAATTTATCAAACGTTTTTGATTTGTATTTCATATGATACACATAACCATAATGCGATGCAACATCCGTATAGGTTACGAAGTATTTATATCCACCTCTAGCCTGGTTAGACACGGGCCCATATACGTCACCATGAACGAGGGCTAACAGCTCGGTGGCACGTACACCTTTACGGCTAAAAGACGTTTAAGGCACTTTGCCTAATAAATAAGATTCGCAGACATCATATGAATTAGGATCAAATCATTTCAAGTATTTACTCTTCAAAAGTGTGGATATACGAGTCTTGTTAATGTGTCCCAGACAATAATGCCACAAATAAGTCTCATCTGATTTATTCAGTTTGAGCCTTTTGTTTGTCATATTATATTTCTGAGATTCATTTATATTCAAAATACAAAGACTATTATTAATATCTGCTATACATTTCAAAATGTTATCTTTATATACAAAACACCTAGTGTTTCTGAATACAAAGGTACACCCGCAACGGGTTAAACAAAATGCAGAGATGATGTTCCTTAGTCAAACTAGGTACAAAATAACAGTCACCTAATGTAATTACATGCCCCAAGGGCAGATACAAAACATAGGTCCCAATGGCCAAAACAATGACTATTTTCCCGTTTCCGACTCGTAGGTCGATCTCACCTGAAGCCAGTATCCTGCTAATCAGTAGATCCTGCACATCAGTACATATATGAGTACCACATCCAGAATCAAAAATCCAATTTTTAAACTAGTAGTGGACATGTTTATAACAAACATACCTGAAGCCGGAGCCTTGCCCGTCTTCACTTCCTCCAACTCTGCCTTTTACATACGGCAATCACGCTTCCAGTAACCCTGTTTTCCACAATGTAGGCAGACGTCTTATGATATGTCTTTAGTCTTCCTAGAAGACTGTGATGATTTAGCCTTGCCATTTTTTTTCTTTTTCTTCACACCCTCAGAAGCCTTCGGCCAAGCCTTGGCCTTCTGGGATGTCGAAGTAAGGTTCGCCTCGCGCTTCTTGCCCTTTAGAAGCTCTGGCTCTACTTCTTTCAGCATCACCATTAACTCTCCTAGAGTTTTCTCTTGGTTCATCATATTATAGTTTATGATGCACTCGTCCCAACAATCGGGTAAAGACTGTAAGGTCAAATCCATAGAAGTCTTGGCCTCGAAGGTTATGCCCAGCTGACCTAGCTCTTCGATGTCAACAATCATCTGCGACACATAGTGCTCGATAGACGTACCATCTAACATATGCGAGCGAAAGAGCTTATTGTGCAATTAGTGCTTTTGAGATCTAACATTAGATCTGTGAAGATACTTCAATTTCAACATCATACTATTAGGATCCAATCATTTGTTCTGACGATGAAATTGAGGAGTCATTGCGGCAACATTACAGATTGAGAGCTAAAGTTATAATTACGATGAGTCTTACAAAGCTCATTCTCTATTATTTGCTCAACTCCGTGTTAGGGATATGCCCTATACCCAACTTTTGGATGGGCTATATGTTCATGTATTTGTAATATTTTCATTAATTAATAAAATGGAAATCTTTATTATACGTGTCTTACATAACTTAGATGAATCATCAACACTGTAATAAAGCCCTTGGAGTAATAAAACAATGGCTTCCATGCCTTATGAGAATCATTACTCTTAAATGTTCCTAGTCATAGTTTTGTGAATAATTTGGGCGTTCACAAAGCGGAGAGACTAGCATAATGATATGATCCACCCTTAAGTGGGGTAGCCGATCTCATAGGCTACTAGTGGAGATCCGTCCGCTTGGTGAATCACATGGATGCATGAGTTGCTCGTGTCCATCGAACTGACCGCCGAAATTTTTCATATAGAGTGCTTATCCCATATGTCTGTGAAAACTTTCATGTATCGATTATATGACTAGTCCTTAGACTTGAGGTATTTACAATCTTATGTGTGGATCAAATAAATTTGACATTCTCCTTCCCCGGTTCAAAAGATCAGGTCATAAGGGTATGATTGGGTCATTTATTGAAACACATGATGTTTGTAAAGATACAACAGAGAATCGCCACTCTCTCGGATAATATTTTCTGATAAGAGTAGTATTCCAGTTCCCGGGTTGATATGTGTGATCAGTGCTTGAGACTGTGGCCACAACGGAAGAATCATGTGAGATTCTTGGGTTAGCACGATTCATGACACTATCAACATCATACCTTTGACCATTTGGGTAGACACTTTCCGTACCCTAGGTCAATAGGTGGGGATACAGTGAGGCGAGGGACCGTATCATATGTAAATCGCATACATAATGGGTATATATATCTTTCCTTCTCATTTGGGGGCCTTGGCATGTTGGTAGATGTCAACCTTGGTCATTTAAATCGAACGACCATCTGATCGGAGGATAATTTATGTTCGATTAAATTATCACGATTCATTTCATGTCCAACTTGAAGGGAACCCAAAAGGTCACACACAACAAAGTAGAAATCAATGGTTAACAGTGCACATTACATATTTAAAAGCATATATGATTGCTGTAGGAATTGTTCATAAATGGTTCAATATGTTTAATTATTGAACATATCATTTATGAGGTTCCATAGTGGCTTAGAGATTGGTGAATGACGATAGGGGCACTTTGGGAATTGGAATAAATAGAAAAATACTATTCACGTGAATAGTAACTTGTGAATAGTAAAATTGTTTTTTATTTAATTTTGTTATTTGTTTTGAATTCCAATTCGGCCCAAACTCTTATTAGGGTTTTATAATCTCATTAAATCACTAAATTAAGATCCAATGGCTAAGATTAAATTGGTTTTTATCCCATATCGGATTCTTAATTAATTTTGTTGTCTTTGGAGCACTATATAAACCCAAAGAATTCTTCACAAATTTTTGCACCAAACTTTTCAAATCTTGGGTTTATATAAGTGAGCAACTCTAAAGTTTTAAGAGTAAGCCACTGATTTTGAGGATCCTTAAGTCTAATTGACTAGAGGAACCCCGAGTTAAAAGTTTTGAGGTATTTGTCTAGGCTAGCACCAAGGGCAAAATACCCGTGCACTGAAGGCGTAGTCTTGCCGTTGAGTTTTGGCTTTGGTGTGTGCATCTTTGGAGGCCACACACTTGTGTGGCTCTTTGGAATGTGGAAGACCTTGCTGAGTTCGAGAAAAGCTTGTAGATTGGAGGGAGGACTAGAGGAGTCGACGGTTCAAGTAAGTCTTTTTCTTTCTTTATTTTAATTAGAGTTTTTATGATAGTTAGCATGTTTAGGTTTATGTTCTTTGCATGTGTTATGATTTTTATGCTTAGAATATATAGTAACATGCCTAGGCTTTTAGAATAATAAAAACAAATGGGTCTTGGGCAAAGGGAAAGCGGCATCATAATTTTAATTATTTATTTTTCCGCTGCGCACTCGCGGCCGCTTCCCAATAGTGGTATCAGCGTGCCGTTTTTGTTTTGATTAGTTCTCACTCATTTGAACTCGAAATTGGGTGTTTAAAATCTCTTTGGAAAGATAACACCCTGAACTTAATTTTAGGTACAAGTTTTGCATGATTTGGTTAAGATTTGAATTGTGAAATTGCATTTAAAGTTCACGCATCTGCAGAATAACGTGAATAGTATAATTATTTGAATAAAATAAAATGCAATATCATAATTAAATATTAATCAAAGTTATTAAATGCCTAAAATAATTCCAACATATTAAAACTCATATGCTTGATGATTCTATGTATGATTAGAATAAGAACGATTATTTTAGGGTGCAAGCATCTAGAGACTTTCTAAGAAATTGAGAGTGTATTGCTTATCCCTTAGCTACGTAATTATTCTGTGATGAACTTAGAGATTTATTACCTTTAAGGCTAATAAATATAAATCACTTCTTTATAATAAAAGACATTATAAAAGATACAAGTGGGGTGGGACCAAGGCGTTAATAAAACTTTCCAAACTAAAGTTAATTTAACCAAAGGTATTATTAGAGTTAGATAATGATTTGGTGTCTTCCTTTACTCACTACCTTTTTATAGCCAAAAGGAAAAGCTGTGAAGACATCTAGATAATCATTTACTCAAAGCTTACCTTAAAGCATATTTAAAGTGTTGGACTAATTTTGAGGATCTATTGTTTATTCGTGTCACCAAGGCGATAAGAGCCTAAGAGGTAAGGGTATTTAAGAGAGTTCGCTCCACCCTCCCTCTGGGGAATTTTCAATGAAGGAATCCATTTGACAGTTATTCACTTAAACTTGCTAAAATCCTCAATAATAATTTAAGTCTAAAATTTACCTCGCATTGTAAAGTATAGACCCAAAGGGCTTAAACCATATTGGCAGGATTAGGCTTTACCAGACTGACCAATACTAATTTGTCCCTAAATCGTACTATTGAAAATGGTTTGACTTTTCTGAGTCATAATAACTTAGTGGCAAAGATTGGGTGTCCACAAGGACTAGCATAATCTATGACATGTTTGATTGCCCAACCCAATGATCAAGGAATTGTGATTTATATCATAAATTGGTTGGGAACCTACCTAATTATCGTATTTTATAACGACCGGCCCTAGTCAGAGTTATGAAATGATGATAATGGGATCCTTGCCCACAAGAAATCCATCATATTGGGGTTGATGCGATTCACTAAAAATTTTAAAATAATTGAGTGGGAGCAAATTCATAATATTAAAAGCCCATGTTATTATGAAACATTAATGAAAACATATTCCTAATTTTAACATTCTCTCTTAACAAGTGGGTTAAAATATTTCACAAACATTCAAATGGAAAACAGAGTATCACTTCATTCTATCATTGATGAGCATAAGCTCAAAGGGGACAACTATAATGACTGGTTTAGAAATCTTAAAATTGTCTTACGATAAGAAATGTTCGATGTTCTTGAAAGACCATTTCCCCCTGAACCCACAGAAGATGCTGACCAAAATATATTCAATGCTTGGAAGAAACACGTCGATGATGTTGAGCAAGCAGTTTGCATAAAGCTTGGCTCTATGTCGGACGAACTTCAGAAAGCTCATGAAGATATGGATGCTAAAACCATCATCTTTCACTTGAAGGAGTTGTATGCAACTTCTGTTCATACCGTGAGATTCCAAGTGTCATATGCCTTATTCCAAACAAGGAATAAGGAAGGATCTATTAGTGGATATGTGCTTAAGATGATTGGCCACATTGAAAAATTGGCCAACCTCGGGTTCATCATGGACCATGAGATATGTCAGGATCTAATTCTTCAGTCCTTACCAAGAGAATTCTCTAACTTTATTATGCAGTTTCATCTGTCTGATAAAGAAGCTACTTTAGCAGAATTTCACAATCTGATAAAGCAAGCAGATAAGGACTTGAAACCGAAGCTTAAAACCTCCGTCATGCTTACGGGTACGGACCTGAAGCCACGAGGCCCAAAGAAAAATAAGGGCAAGGTCAAGGCTCCAGATCACCTAAAGCCCAATGGTAAGGTGGAGAAGAAAATGGGAAAAGGGGAAATGTTTCTTTTGTGGAAAGAAGGGTCATTGGAAGAAAGACTGCAAATCCTTGAAAGCCAAGGAAGCTAGGGAAGCCCAAGAGGCCAAGAAACCCAATGCTTCAGGTATGTTATATATGATTGAACTATATTCTCAAAACTCTGAACCTTATACTTCGGTGTTTGACACCAGTTGTGGGACTCACTTGTGTAACAATGTGCAGGGCCTAAGAAAGAGTAGGAGACTCCGTCATAGGGAGGTTGACTTACGCATGGGTAATGGAGAAAAACTGGCTGCATTGTGCGTGGGGACTTATTCATTAGTTTTAGACTTAGAAGATTGTGTTTATGTACCTTCTCTAGTAAATAACATCATTTCAATTTCTTCTTTATGTAATAAAGGCTTTTCATGCCTAATAAGTTGTAATGAATGTGGAGATGGTATTTTGAATAATGGTATCTATGTCTTACAAACTAACAAAGAATGTTCAACCTCTAATATATACAACGTTAACTCGAATAATCTCAATGAATCACTTCTATGGCACAGTCGCTTAGGTCATATCAATGAAACAAAATTAACTAAGCTACATAAGGATGGGTATTTCAGACCCTTCAAATATAAACCATATGGAACTTGTGAGTCTTGTTTACTTGGTAAAATGACCAAATTACCCTTCAAAGGTAAATGACAGCGTGTAGAGGAGACATTAGAACTCATACAATGTATGCAGACCAATATCAGTCACCGCTAGAGGTGGATTCTCCTACTTCATTACCTTTATCGATGATCACTCGTGATATGGGTATGTGTACCTTATGCGGTACAAATCTGAAGCCTTTGAGAAATTCAAAGACTTCAAAGCTAAAGTAGAAAACCAGCTTAATAAAAGTATTAAGTCACTAAGGTCTGACCGAGGTGGTGAATACTTAAGCAACGAATTTCAAGATTACTTTAGAGAAAATGGCATTGTTTCCTAGTGGACTCCTCCGGGAACTCCACAGTATAATGGGGTCTCCGAAAGGAGAAATCGGACATTATTAGATATGGTCCGATCAATGATGCCAGACACGGATCTACCTCTTTCATTTTGGGGTATTGCTTTAGAAACTGCAACACTACTACTAAACGAAGTTCCTTCCAAGACTGTTAGTCAAACACCATATGAGTTATTGTCTGGGAAACGTCTTAGTCTTAGTTATCTAAGAGTTTGGGGATGTGATGCATATGTCAAGCTCACACAAACTAAAAAATTGGATGATAGGGTAGTTTATTGTAAGTTTGTAGGATATGCCTTGAACTCAAGAGCATACGTGTTCTACGTCCCAAATGAACAAAGAACATTTGTCTCATGAAATGCTAAATTTCTAGAGAATGAATTCCTTCTCAAGAAATATAGTGGGAGTAGACTTGACCTCGATGAGGTACGAGAAGAACAAACTAACATAGAACTAAACCCCAGGCCATTCAAAAGGGCAGCGACAGAACAACCACAAGGTTAGAAACTCAGAATGTCTGGTAGGGAAAGACATGAGCCTGAAAGATTGGTTTCCATATTGATAAGGAACATGATCAGGGCAATGATAATGATGATCCCACCAGTTATGACGAAGAAATGCATGACATTAATTCAGTCAAGTGGCTTGAGGCCATGAAATCTGAAACAACCTCTATGTATCAGAATCAAGTCTGGGACTTGGTAGATGCATCTGAAGGGATTAAACCCATAGGTTTCAAGTGGATTTACAAGCATAAAACTGATGTAGAAGGCAATATCCAAACCTATAAGGCTAGATTGGTGGCGAAAGGTTATAGAAAAATCCAAGGAATTGACTATGAGGAAACCTTCTCGCCTGTTGCAATGATAAAGTCCATTCGAATTTTACTGGCACTAGCTGCACTCTTTGATTATGAGATTTGGCAGATGGATGTCAAAACAGCTTTCCTTAATGGGAACCTCCTAGAGGAAGTCTATATGACATAACCTGAGGGGTTTACATCTAAGGATGATCATAATAAAGTATGCAAGCTTAAACGATCCATTTATGGACTCAAGCAAGCCTCTAGAAGTTGGAATATACGATTTGATGAGACAATCAAAGAATTTGACTTCATCAAAAATGTAGACGAGCCTTGTGTTTACAGGAAAAGTAGTGGGAGTGCTGTTGTATTTCTTGTATTATATGTCGAAGACATATTAATCATCGGGAATGATATTCCCAAGATGCAAGCCACCAAGCAATGGTTATCTCAGAATTTCTCCATGAAAGATTTGGGAGAAGCAGCCTACATCCTCGGCATTAAGATCTACCATGATAGATCTAAGAGGTTGTGGGGACTTTCTCAATCTACATACATAGATAAAGTTTTGAAAAGATTCAAAATGAAAGATTCCAAAAAAGGTAATTTACCTTCTTGTCATGGAATCAAATTATCTAAGGAGCAATGTCCATATACTCCTTCAGATAGAGAGCATATGAGTAGGATCTCTTATGCTTCAGCAATAATATCGATCATGTACGCCATGCTATGTACAAGACCTGATGTCTCTTATGCTCTTAGCATAACGAGCAGATATTTGGCAAATCTTGGTGAGCAACACTGGCAGATGTCAAAACAATCCTCAAGTATCTGAGAAGAACTAAGGATGCGTTTTTGACATACGAAGATTGTTATGAGATGAAAGTCATTGGTTACTGTGATGCGAGCTTTCAAACCGACATGGATGACAGCAGATCGCAAACATGATATCTGTTTACTTTGAATGGCGGTGTTGTCAGTTGTAAATGCTCAAAGTAGTCAACTACAGCGGACTCCACCACTGAAGCCGAGTATATTGCAGCATCTGAGGCAGCTAAAGAAGTAGTCAGGATAAAGAAGTTCATCACGGAACTGGAAGTGCTTCCCACGATAAAGAATGGCATCAGGATGTACTGTGACAACACATGCGCCATTTCTCAATCAAAGGAACCAAGGTCCCATCAGAAATCCAAGCATATACTCAGGCAATTTCATCTCATCAGGGAGATTGTTGAGAGAAAATAAGTTATTATAGAGAAAATACCCACAGAAGATAATCTTGCAGCTTCTCTGACTAAAGGGCTGACTCAACAAAAGCATGATAGGCACACCCGAGAGTATGATGTCCAGATTCATACTAGTTGGCTATATTGCAAGTGGGAGATTGTTAGGATATGCCCTATACCCAACTTGTGGATGTGCTATATGTACATGTATTTGTAATATTTTCATTAATTAATAAAATGGCAATCTTTATTATACGTGTCTTACATAACTTATATGAATCATAGACACTGTAATAAAGCCATTGGAGTAATAAGACGATCACTTCCACTCCTTATGAGAATAATTACTCTTAAATGTTCCTAGTCATAGTTTTGTGAATAATTTGGGCGTTCACAAAGCGGAGAGAATAGCATAATGATATGATCCGCTCTTAAGTGGGGTAGCCAATCTCATAGGCTACTAGCGCAGATCCGTCCGCTTGGTGTATCACATGGATGCATGAGTTGCTCGTGTCCATCGAACTAACTGCCAAAAGTTTTCATATGGAGTGTTTATCCCATGTGTCTGTGAGAACTTTCATGTATCAGTTATATCACTAGTCCTTAGACTTGAGGTCTTTACAATCTTATGTGTGGATCAAATAACTTTGACATTCTCCTTCCCCGGTTCAAAAGATCCGGTCATAAGGGTAAGATTGGGTCATTTGTTAAAACACATGAAGTTTGTAAAGATACAACAGAGAATCGCCACTCTCTCGGATAATATTTTCTTATAAGAGTAGTATTCCAGTTCGCGGGTTGATATGTGTGATCAGTGCTTGAGACTGTGGCCACAGCAGAAGAATCATGTGAGATTATTGGGTTAGCACGATTCATGACACTATCAACATCATACCTTTGACCATATGGGTAGACACTTTCCGTAACCTAGGTCAATAGGTGGGGATACAGTGAGGCGAGGGATCGTTTCATATGTAAATCACATACATAATGGGTATATATATCTTTCCTTCTCAGTTGGGGGCCGTGACATGTTGCTAGATGTCAACCTTGGTCATTGAAATCGAACGACCATCTGATCGGAGGATAATTTATGTTCAATTAAATTTTCATGATTCATTTCTTGTCCAATTTGAGGGGAACCCAAAAGGTCACAAACAACAAAGTCGAAATCAATGGTCAACAGTGCACAGTATATATTTAACAACATATATGATTGCTGTAGGAATTGTTCATAAATGGTTCAATGTGTTTAATTATTGAACAGATCATTTATGAGGTTCCATAGTGGCTTATGGATTGATGAATGACGATAGGAGCACTTTGAGAATTGGAATAAATAGATAAAAAAAAAACAATTACTATTCACATGAATAGTAATTCGTGAATAGTAATTTTTTTTAATATTTAATTTTGTTATTTGTTTTGAATTCCAATTCGGCCCAAACTCTTATTAGGGTTTTATAATCTCATTAAATCACTAAATTAAGATCAAATGGCTAAGATTAAATTGGTTTTTATCCCATATCGGATTCTTAATTAATTTTGTTGTCTTTGGAGCACTATATAAACCCAAAGAATTCTTCACAAATTTTTGCACCAAACTTTTCAAATCTTGGGTTTATATAAGTGAGCAACTCTAAAGTTTTAAGAGTAAGCCACTGATTTTGAGGATCCTTAAGTCTAATTGACTAGAGGAACCCCGAGTTAAAAGTTTTGAGGTATTTGTCTAGGCTAGCACCAAGGGCAAAATACCCGTGCACTGAAGGCATAGTCTTGCCGTTGAGTTTTGGCTTTGGTGTGTGCATTTTTGGAGGCCATACACTTGGGTGGCTCTTTGGAATGTGGAAGAGCTTGCTCAGTTCGAGAAAAGCTTGTAAATTGGAGGGAGGACTAGAGGAGTCTACGGTTCAAGTAAGTCTTTTTCTTTCTTTATTTTAATTAGAGTTCTTATGATAGTTAGCATATTTAGGTTTATGTTCTTTGCATGTGTTATGAGTTTTATGTTTAGAATATATAGTAACATCCCTAGGCTTGTAGAATAATAAAAACAAATGGGTCTTGGGCAAAGGGAAATCGGCATCATAATTTTAATTATTTATTTTTCCGCTGCGCACTCTCGGTTGCTTCCCAACACTTCGAGCTCAGGCCCAAGAGGTTTCTCTATGACATAGAGTAACTTCTCGGCTCCCAAGACTATCCTGAGATTCATCTCCCAATCTGGAAAATTGGAGTCGTTAAAGACATTATCGCCATGATGATGTCCCTAACGCTAATCTTTGCAGCCATCTCGATTGCAATAGTCCAACTATCCAATCATCGATTTCGGGTACACTCAAAATGTAATGGTTACTATAGTCCAACTATATAACCAACTACAAGTGGAGTAGTGTCTTGTACAGTCTAACTGTTCAAAGCAAGCAATATTCAATATTAGTCCAACTAATATATTTATAACAATGATAAATAAAATAAAAGAGCGCGTGTAAGCAAGTATTAAACAAAATTGAAAATTTAATACTGGCCTCCCACTATTTTTCAGTGAGCCTCTAACCCTCTGTGGAATACTCGGGAAACCTAGTTTCCTAGTGGGCTAGGATCCCGTTAAATAACACAAAACCTTGACTTTGGCCAACAAGCTGTATGAAACTTAACTAGGTAGATCTTTAAGATCAATTGGATCCCATCCAATTCCTAGATCCGGTAGGTGGACATCCAAGTCCAAAATATATATCCAATATATATTTCCTAACCTCTTCCTCTGAATCAATTAAGGCTTGGCTTTGGCTCAACAAGCTTAATGATTCCAGTTAAGCGTGACCCATTGACAGTGGGAAAGCTTCATAATCCACGTCGATGTACAAAAATGACCTTGACTTTGGCCAACAAATCACATCTGCCCAAGACATGCGATATGTAACAGAGCTTTCGTGGTTCAAACACATCCGTGATGGACAATGATCTTGACTTTGGCCAACAAACCAATGCCAATCTTGGATCTTGAGAGAGAACCACTCAATTGAAGGAAAACGCTTAATATTTAATGAGGGTTTTTCGCGTAAATTGGCAACCAATTTATTATCTTTGATTAGGTCTCATCATATACTCTTAAACATGCATTGTAAGAGCATAATAAGGCGCGATAAAATAATAATGATATGCGGATGGATATATAACAATTTGTTCCCAAAACAAATCTCTCTTTTTCCTCTCTCATACTAGCACTTTACATACTTCTACCCAATTACATAACACTAAAAGAAACCTCATTTACATTGAGAGGAATTAGTGAGAAGAGAAATACAAAGAGTATAAGAGATGAAAGGCTGGACATGCAGGTCCAGTTTAACAAATAAGTACCATACTTACAACGATTTCCAAAATTGCCCCCACCCAACTAATATCCATTCAATATACATTATTCAATAAAATACATCCAAGTATTCACACAAAGCATGCTATCAATCAATCTAATCCAATTAATTAATATTTGAGTAATGACCATCCAATGTTCATACAACGATTTGATTTGCGCGAGTCCAACTCGTTTATGAATAAATACTCAAAGCACATATTCTTCAATTATATCGAACTATAATTTTAAATCTAATTTAAATTGTATCCAATACTAATTCATATTTAATTTCAAATTAAATAATTACACTTATTCTTGTGCCTTAAAGACTTGGATTCCAAATCCAATCTAAATGGGTCTCAAAGGCCCAATTAGCATCCAATACTATTCAATTAAAGTCCAATGGGCTTTGGCCATTATGGATCAAACCCAAGATGCCAAGGCCCAAATAGGAATCACCCTATGCCAAAAATCAATTTAGGCCCAATTAAATTTTTAAAGGCCCAAAAGTCATGTTTGGACTTTATGGAAATGGTTTTATGCCCAATTGGATCCAACCCAATTGTCCAAAACCATACTTGGCCCAACCAAGCCCATTAAGCCCAATTACAATAAATAAATTAACACATTATTCCAAATTACATATTAATCCAATTAAAGTGTAATTTCCACAATTAATCAATTAATCTAATGTTTCCAAAACACTAATTAATTCAACTAATCATGCTCAACATTTCCAATTCATGTCCAACACAAATTGAAGCAAAATCAATTCTTCTTAACATGCTTCATTCACGGAAATAAGTAAGAAATCAACATTCAATTTTGATTTCAATCAAATTAAATCAACAATCAACATTCAATTTCATGCAATTAACATATCCAATTGTTAAATTCAAAAAATTACCATGAGAATTACTAGGGCTCCATTCGGCCAAGGTTATGATTTTGGGGAAATTTTTGATCCAATCAATTTCCCAAATCCAATGATGCATAAATCCAATTCATCATCATCCAACCACAACAAAACAACCAATTTCGAATTTTCATACTCCAAGCATAAAATCCCCAAATTGAAGTTATGAACCCTAGAATTCAAATCAAGTTTAGATTGGCTCTTGATACCATTGTTAGTGTCATAGACATGCCTAAGGATCCTAAATAAGATTTATGTGTGAATAAAATAAAAGAAAGTTACGGAAAAACTTACAATGATCGGATGAAGTTCAAGACTTTTTCTTAGTTGTTGAAACTCTAAGCTTTGTGAATGAGTTCCAAACTCTTGGGTGAGTTTTCCTATCACCTTCAAACACTCCCAAAGTGCTAGCTTTGATAAAAAATTGAAACAAAAATTTTCTTCCAAGGAAGAAGAGTGTTCGGAAAAATGGAGTTGGGAGAGAAGTGAGAGTTTTGTGTAATTGTTTCACTTGTGTTACAAAACCAAGTTGTTGTGTTTTGTTTTTCCAAAAAGCAAAACAAGGTTGGTGGAAAGCAAAATGGTTTTGAGAAACCCAATTACTTTAGACAACTACCACCATCCCAATTTGACAAGTGATGTGAGTTGTGGGTCCCACCCAATTTTTGAATTCAAAATTCAAGTAGGCTTACACAACACACTTTGGGCCCGGTTCATTTAATCCGATTAAACGAATTTTCCGTCGCTAAATAATTAAATCCAATTTAATTAAATAATAATGCCTCGCAAAATTATTACGAAAGTCGCTTACGAATTAATTCCAAATTAATTCGTTCGCTTAAATTAAAATCCAATTTTAATTCTGTATTGAAATCCAATTTCAATTGATATATCCGATATATTATTTAGCCCAAATAAATAAATTAAATAGTAAAATCCAATTTAACTATTAAATTTATTTTGCCGATTAATTCCAAATTAATCGCGTTTTCTCTTCTAGACGAATTTAATCCCAGATAAATTATTGACGCAATTAATCCCAGATTAATTTTCTGTCTCATAATTAATCCCATATTAATTCTTACCGTAATTAGTCACAGATTAATTTTCACTCTCATAATTAATCCCAGATTAATTCTGTTCGAGTCAAATGTCATCGGTAAATCTTTGGGAAGTGACCCAAGAGATCCCTGGATATGTTGGCAGTAAATATGGTCATCGAACTATCTGAACACGTGCGTACCCGATACCACGTTCTTACCGATTTACAAGACATGGTTGGCTTCTAGAAAAGCACCGTGCCTACCCAATTCTCCAAAAAATATATTCAACATGGAATATATATAATCTGTATCAGGCGCAGTATACAATGTATTACGTATTACGATCTAGTATCGGATGTCACATGCTATGCCTAGGGCTGGAATTGTGTCTGCCCCATACAAAACATATATCGAAACACTAGAAACTAGTCCCTTTAATCGGATAATCATGACCTAGTCATACTATCCCGATAGCTGCAGCATTTGAGAGTACTAGTTCTGTATCCCTGCGTGATCATCATCTCCATATGACTGAAGTGATACTTCCATCTTGAAATCACACCCAATACACTACGATTCTTAGTAAACCCAGAAAAAGCGTATACATAACCTGTTAAAGCCCCGGACGACCAAAACCAAAGCGCACTGATTGTCGTAAGTATTAGCGATGCAAGTCTCAGGTTAAGACCAAATAAACCTACCTTGATTCGGATTCCCATAGATGTTGGGTTCTTTAAGAACATGCCAAGGATCTATTTAAGCATAAACCATGTGAATACTCAAAGTAAGATAGCGGAAAAATACTTACAATGATCGGATAAGTGGATGTAGAGAATATCAAAAATTTCCTCCTTTGAGAAGTGCTCCAAGATCTCCTTTGATTGTATGTTGATGAAGAGCTCCAAGCTTCTTCTTGTATTCCAAACTCTTGGGAATAGTTTCCCTATAACCTTTGTAGACTCTTTTATGTGCTAGCACTTAAGAAATTTTGAAGCAAAACTTCCAATGGGAGATGAAGAAGTCACAGTTTTTGCCTTGGGAGAGAGAGATGTGTTTTTCAAATTTGTGTAATTGATTTCTAAAATCAATAATGCCATATAAAAAATCTAAGTTAGTAAAGGTAATTCACAAATCAAAAATAAAATAATGGTTGTGTAAGAAACAAGCCATCAACAACTACTAACTTCCATCAACATAAAGTGATGAAAATGACAAGTGATGTGACTTGATGTGGGCCCCACTTAATTCAAAATCCGAGTGGGCCCACAAAATACATTCCGGGCTCGGATTCGTTAATTCTGAATTAACGAATTTTCCGTTACGACCTAATTAAATCAAATTTAATTAAATAATTATGCCTAGCAAAATTACTATTAAAGTCACTCGCGAATTAATTCTAAATTAATTCGTTCGCCCGAATTAAAATCCAATTTTAATTCTGTTATGAAATCTAATTTCATTTAATATATCGAATATATGATTTTATCGATTAATTCCAAATTAATCGTTCTCTCTCTTCTTTCGAATTTTATCCCAGATAAATTCTCGCCGCAATTAATCCTAGATAAATTTTCTCTCTCTTCTAATTAATCTCATATTAATTATGTTCGAGTCATAGGTAATCGGTGAATCTTCGGGAAGCGACCCATGAGATCCCTAGATATGTGGGCAGTAAATCCGGTCGTCGGACTATCCGAACATGTGCGTATCTCATACCATGTTCTCACCGATTTACAAGACATGGTTGGCTTCAAGTAAAGCACTATGCCTACCCAATTCTCCAGAAATATTCTTTAAGGAATATATAATCTATAACAGGCGTAGTATACGTAGTATTGCGTATTACGATCCAGTATCTGATGTCACATGCAAGGCCTGAGGCTAGAATAGTGTCTGCCCCGTACGAAGCATATATCAGATCACTAGCAACTAGTCTCTTTAATCGGATAATCATGACCTTGTCATGTTATCCCGATAGTTGCAACATAATAGAGTACCAGTTCTGTATCCCTACGTGATCATCATCTCCATATGACTGAAGTGATACTTCCATCTTGACATCACACCCAATACACTACGATTCTCAATAAACCCAGAAGAGGCGTACACAGAACCTGTTAAAGCCCTGGACGACCAAAACCAAAGCATATTGATTGTCGCAAGTATTAGTGATGCAAGTCTCAGGTTCAGACCAAATACACCTACCCTGATTCAGATTCCCATTGACACATAGTCATACTACCAATGGGATTCTGAGGGGTCTATCCAGAGCGAAGCTGTTTCCATACCATCGGCAAACACAACCTCCTATCACACTTGCATAAATATCCAATACTTAAATATATGAGAACTATGCTGTTACGCTTCCATAACACGCATAAGTGCAATACTAGTCTATTTTGTATTATCGATGTCCAGTCTCGATAATACTACGACTTGGGATATTTAATGATTAAACCATCATGGATTGATACTGTCTCATATCTTATAATCCGGAACTAATCATAAGGACTTTTATCATTTATATAAATTCAAGTAATCTAATTACAAAATGATAAAATAACAATTTCCATTGTCACATAGTTAATTTGTACAAAAACCACAATGTCTTTTACAAATAGTGACACTATGGGTCATAATTATCCAACAATCTCCCACTTGGCCTATAGCCACTCACTCAAGTATCTAACACCTGAACTATATACATGTCGCTCAAACTTTTACTGAGGAATAGCTTTCGTCAGCGGATCTGCAATGTTGTCATCTGATGCAACCTTCTCGATCTTCACATCGCCACGATGTATGATCTCACGAATCAGATGGAAACGTCAAAGTACATACTTGGATCATTGATGAGACTGTGGTTCCTTAGCCTGCGCTATAGCCCTGTTATTGTCACAATACAAAGGAACGGGCTCAGCTGCTAACGGAACTACTCTTAATCCAATTAGGAATTTACGGATCCAAACTGCATCTTTTACTGCTTCTGCTGCAGCAATATATTCCGCTTCTGTTGTTGAATCGGTAATAGTCTCTTACTTGGAAGATTTTCAGCTTACTGCTCCGTTGTTCAAACAAAGTATTTACCCAGATTGTGACTTACAGTCGTCTTTATCGGTTTGGAAACTTGCGTCGGTAAACCCAGTTACCTTAAGTTCTCCATCTCCATAGATTAAGAACGCATCCCTAGTTCATCTAAGATACTTAAGGATGTTCTTAACCTCAACCCAGTGACCATCACCTGGATGGCCTGATAGCGACTACACATGCTCAAAGCATAAGAGACATCGGGTCGCATACATATCATGGCATACATGATCAATCCGACTGCATAAGTGAACGAGATCCGACTCATGTTGTCTATCTCATCTTGAGTTTTAGGACACATGTCCTTAAATAGAGTGACAACATGTGACACTGGCAACAGTCCCCTCTTAGACTGTTCCATGTTGAATCTCTTCAACATTTTTTCAATGTACGTGCTCTGGGAGAGACCAAGCAGCTTTCTAGATCTATCCCGGTAGATCTTTATTCCCAGAATAAAGGCTCCTTCTCCCAAATCTTTCATGGAGAATTTTAATGAAAGTCAAGCTTTCACCGATTGTAGCATGGGAATGTCATTGCCAATAAGCAATACATCATCAACGTAAACGACAATGAATGTCAGTGCGCTCCCACTAACCTTCTTATATACACAAGGATCATCCTCGTTTTGAACAAAATCATATTCCTTTATGATCTCATCAAAACGTTGTTTCCAAGAACGCGATGCTTGCTTCAATCCATAAATGGATCGATTTAACTTGCAAACCTTGTCTGCATGTTTTGGTATGACAAAACCGTCAGGCTGTTGCATATAAACATCCTCCAAAAGGTTTCCATTAAGGAAAGCGATTTTGACGTCCATCTGCCATATTTCGTAATCGAAATATGCAGAAATAGCAAGCATTATTCGAATGGATTTAATCATGGCAACAAGTGAAAAGGTTTCGTCATAATCGACACCATGTCGTTGACGATACCATTTCGCTACAAGCCTAGCTTTGTACGTTTGTATATTGCCATCCATGTCGGTCTTCTTCTTGAAGACCCATTCGCAACCAATAGGCTTTACGCCTTCTAGTGCATCAACCAGTGTCCAAACTTGGTTGATGTACATGGAATCCATTTCGAATTCCATGGTATCTTGCATAAACCGGAGTCGATACCTTGTATCACTTCCTCATACGTCACCGGTTCATCTTCCTCAATAAGATTAATATCCACATGAGGTGAGATCAGAAATCCATACCTCTCAGGTTATTTTCTGACTATCTCTGACCTACGCGGTTCTTGTGTATTCAAAGATTATGGTACAGTCTCATCCCTGATGAACTGTTCATGTTCCGTTAAGGAATTGGTGCCAGAAACAGTATCACTCTGATTTTCATCGAGTTCTACTTTCCTCCCACTAACCATTGTATTTAGGAATTCCTTCTCAAGGAAAACCGCATGTAGAGCAACAAATAATTTGTTCTCTTATGGTTATAGAAGTAATATCCTTTGGTTTCCCTACGATAACCTACAAATAGACACTTATCTGATTTGGGTTTTAGTTTGGTACCATCCAAACGTTTAACGTATGCCCAGCAACCCCAAATATTTAGGAATGATAAACCCGGTTTCTTTCCTGTTCATATTTCATATGGAGTCTGTTGAACAGACTTTGACGGAACCTTATTCAAAATAAGTATTGCACTGTTCAATGCATATCCTCAGAAGGAAATAGATAGCTCAGTGTGACTCATCATAGACCTTACCATGTCCAACAAAGTTCGGTTCCTCCGTTCAGACACCGTTTAATTGAGGTGTTCCGGGATGAGTCCATTGTGAAAGAATACCATACTCTTTCAAGTAATCAAGAAACTCATTGCTTAAGTATTCTCCACCACGGTCGGACAATATTGTTTTAATACTTTTGCCGGTATGTTTTTCTACTTCGTGTCGAAACTCTTTAAATTTCTCAAAGGTTTCCGACTTGTGTCTCAAAAGATACACATAACCATAACGCGATGCATCATCCTTGATGGTTACGAAGTATTCATATCCACCTCTAGCCTGGCTAGACATGGGCCCACATACGTCACTATGAACGAGGGCTAACAGTTCGGTGGCACGTGCACCTTTACTGCTAAAAGGTGTTTTAGGCATTTTGCCTAATAAACAAGATTCGAAGACGTCATATGATTTTGGATCAAATCCGTCCAAGTACCTACTCTTTGAAAGTGTGGATATGCAAGGCTTGTTAATGTGTCCTAGAAGAGAATGCCACATATAAGTTTCATCTTTGTTACTTACTTTAAGCCTTTTGTTTGTTACATTATATGTTTGAGATTGATTTATATTCAAAATATAAATACCATTATACACATCAGCACTGCATATCTCAATATCATTTTTATACATAAAACACCCAGTGTTTCTAAAATAAAAGTATACCCACATTGGGCTAAACAAGATATAGAAATAATATTCCTAGTCAAACTAGGTACATAATAACAATCTGATAAGTTTAGTACATGCCCCGATGGCAGTTCCAAAATATAAGTCCCTACAGCCAAAACATCGACTCTGGTCCCGTTTCCAACTCGTAGTTCAATCTCCCCTGAGGCCAGTCTCCTGCTAATCTACAGACCCTGCACATCAGTACATATATGAGTACCACAACCAGAATCAAAAATCCAATTTTTAATACTAGAAGTAGACATGTTTATTTATATAACAAACATACCTGAAGCCGGTGCCTTGCCTGTTTTGATTTCCTTCTTGTGCACCTTCTACTCATGGCAATCACGCTTCCAGTGACCCCGTTTTCCACACTGTAGGTAGACATCTTGGGATTTGTCCTTAGCCTTCCCAGAAGACTTTGATGATTTGGCCTTGCCCTTCTTCTTCTTCTTCTTCTTTACACCTCCGGTAGCCTTTGGCCAAGCCTTGGTAGACTGAGATGTTGAAGCGAAGTGTGCCTCATGCTTTTTGCACTTCAATAGCTTTTTTTCTGCTTCACTTAGCATTGCCATCAACTCTCCAAGAGTATGGTATTGGTTCATCATATTATAGTTCATGATGAACCCTCTCCAGTTGTGAGAAAGAGACTGCAAGATCAAATCTATAGAAGTCTCAGCCTCAAAGGTTATTCCTAGCTGACCCAGCTGTTCCATGTCAGTAATCATCTGTGACATATGGTGCTCGACAGATGTACCCTCTGACATTCGAGAGCGAAAGAGCTTCTTCTGCAATTCATACCTTTGCGATCTAAGGTTAGATCGATGAAGGTCCTTCAATTTTGCCATTATAGTATAGGGATCCAATCCCTTGTTCTGGCGATGAAATTGAGGGGTCATTGCAGCGAGCATGACAGATTAAGCAGTTGAGTTGTCATCGCTATGATTCTTCCAAATCTCAAGCTCAAGCGGTTGCTCATTTTCGGGCTTAGGCCCGAGAGGTCTCCCTATCGTATAGAGCATCTTCTCGGCTCCCAGGACAATCCTGAGGTTCATATCCCAGACAGGAAAGTTCGCACCATTAAAGACATTTTCGCCCATGATAATGTCCCTAACGTTGATCTTTCTCGCCATCTTAATTGCAAAAGTCTAACTATTCAATTAACGATTTTTGGCTACAGTCCAACTGTTACAAGAAAATAATAAAATATTAGTCCATCTAATAAATACATAAAATGATGAAATAATTTGAAAGCGCGTATTGGGAAGTTTTTGAACGAAATTGCAAATTCAATACTAGCATTCAACTATTTTTCGTCGAGCCTCTAACCTCTGTCGAGTACTCGGGAAACCTAGTTTCCTAGTGGGCTAGGATCTCGTTAAATAACACAAAACCTTGACTTTGGCCAACAAGCTGTATGATATTTAACTAGGTAGGTCTCTAAGATCAATTGGATCTCATCCAATTGATAGATCCGGTAGGTGGACCTTCAAGTCCGAAACATATATACAATATATATGCCAATATATTTTCCTAACCTATTCCTCTGAATCAACTAAGGCTTGGCTTTGGCTCAACAAGCTTAATGATTCCAGTTAAACGGGACCCATTGACCTTGGAAAACTTTGTAATCCATGTCGATGAACAAAAAGTGACCTTGAATTTGGCCAACAAATCACAACTTGCCCAATACATGCAATATGGAACGAAAATTTCATGGTTCAAACACATCCGCGATGGACATTTATCTTGACTTTGGCCAACAAACCAATGCCAATCTTGGATCTTGAGAAAAAACCACTCAATGAAAGAATTCGCTTAATATTTGTTTGAGGGTTTTTCGCGTAAATTGGTTATCTTTGATTAGGTCTCATCATACACCCTTAAGCATGCATTCTAAAAGCATAATAAGGCGTGAAATAAATAATAACGATATACGGATTGATATTTAACAAATTGTTCCTAGAACAAATCACTCCATTTCCTCTCCCCGGCTAGCACTATTCTAACTTCTACCCAATTACATAATACAAATAAGAAACCTCATTAACATTGAGGGGAATTGGTGAGAAGAGAATTACAATGAGTCAAGAGATAAAGGCTGGACACGCAGGTCCAATTTAATAAATTCTAAATTTATTACAACAATTTTCAAAATTGCCCTCACCCATCTAATATCCATATGATATACATTATTCATACAATACATCCATGTATTCACACAAAGCATGTTATCCAATCAATCTAATCCAATTAATTAATCTTTGAATTAAGTGATCATCCAATGTTCAAACAACGATTTGATTTGCGCGAGTCCAACTCGTTCAAGAATTAGTACTCAAAGTGGAATTCTTGAATTATATCGAACTACAATTTTAAATCCAATTTAATTTGTATTCAATACTAATTCTTATTTAATTCCAAATTAAATAATTATACTTTATTAATGTGTCTTTTAGACTTAGATTCTAAATCCAATCTTAATGGGTCTCAAAGGCACAATTAACATCCAATGTCAATTTAATTAAAGTCCAATGGGCTTTTAATTAATTCATAAGGCATGGACTTTGGCCAATATGGGTCAAACCCAAATGCCAAGGCCCAATAAAGGAATCACCCTTTTTGCCATAAAATTAATTTCGGCCCATTAGGCCCAATTAAATTTTAAAAGGCCCATTAATTATATTTGGACTTTATGGAATGGTTTTAGGCCCAATTTGGATCCAATCCAATTGTCCTAAACCAACTTGGACCAACCATGCCCATTAGGCCCAAATATAATAATTTTAGCCCTATTTTAAATTAAACCTAATTAATTAAATTCCAATATTCCAAATATCACAATTTATTTAATTAAAGTGTATAGCCATAATTAATTAGTTAAATTAACATTTCCAAAACACCAATTTAATTAATTAATCATGCTTTATTATATTCAATTCGTGTCCAACACAATTGAAACAAAATCAAGTCATTACATGCTCATTAAGCTCACGTCATTTCATGCATTTTATCATCAATTTTGATTTCAATCTAATTAAATCACAAATCAATATATCTCATACATTTTAAACACATCCAATGGTCTGAAAAATCAAAATCACCATGAGCTACAAAGGGTCCAAACTTTCGGCCAAGCTAGGGTAATTAGGAAAAAAATTTCTAATCAATTTTTCTCCAAATTAATCATGCATAACTCTAAGCTATCATAATCTAAGCATATCCAAACACTCAATTTGATTAAATCATTGTAGGCACTGCATTTTTGCATATAAGTCCCGATGATGAGCCTCGTTCGGAGACACTACCTTTTTAAGTTGCGGAAGTCGCAGGAAACGGACGTTGGAAGGGAAAAGTGGAAATCGATACCTCGTTGGATTCAATTCGTTTGCTTAGCTTCGGATTTGCTCGTTAGGCCTCTATTTTAAAATTTATCCCCGACCCAAACCCTAAATAGGACACATAGGCACCACATGCACAAACCCTAAACTTATGTCACTACAAGCCAAAACTGCCTCACAAATCACAAACAAAACAAATGCCAATAGCCCCCACGTGAACCATTATGAGCGCAGCCCTCACGTTAGCCAAACACCCATGCATGCATGCACATGTGAAGACAATAGACTACCCCACGCCCACTCCACAAAAGTCACCAAAATAAACCCCACGCCCATTGACTTCAATTCACCTCACACCCCATTTTCAACAAAGCCACCTCATAATTAATAGCCTCCCACCAAGTGAAAAGACACAACACATCAATCCCTTTACCATTTTCAACAAAGCCACCTCCTAATTAATAACCTCCACCAAGCATACCCCACATCATTAATGCACCAATTCTTGCCTATAAAAAGGACCAAAATCCAACCATTCTTTCGCTAAGCTCACTCACGCCCAAGCACTCCCAAAATCCCTCTCCATTGCCGCCAAACTGCAATAAGCAAATAACTAATGAACTGCCCCTGAAGTCACGCCCATATAGCCCCCAAAATGGCCTTTATTCATGCCTGAAACCAGCCCCAGAAACAGCCCTTATTCACGCCGGAAACCAGCCCCAGAAACAACCCTTATTCACGCCTGAAACTAGCCCCAGAAACAGCCCTTATTCACGCCTGAAACCAGCCCTAGAAACAGCCCTTATTCACGCCAGAAAACAGCCCCAGAAACAGCCATTATTCACGCCTGAAACAAGCCCCAGAAACAGCCCTTATTCACGCCTGAAACCAGCCCTAGAAACAGCCCTTATTCACGCCTGAAACCAGCCCCAGAAACAGCCCTTATTCACGCCAGAAACCAGCCCCAGAAATAGCCCTTATTCACGCCTGAAACCAGCCCCAGAAACAGCCTTTAGTCACGTCTGAAACCAGCCCCAGAAACAACCCTCATTCACGCCATTCTTTCTCAGCAAAGCAGCCCTCAACGCCACTCTCTCTCAGCTTCTCAAAACCCTAACACACATCCCAAGATCACACCAATCCTCTCATATCTTCTCGGCTCTCTAAGATAAGATACAAAAAAAGCTAGCCCTTCACAACCCCATGCTTGCAGCTCTCGCATGAAGACACAACACTCAAAAATCCACACCACTCATGCAGATACACGACAGCTTGCAATGACACACAAGGCTCTCTCCCTTGGCCATTGACTTCAACACACACACTGCCCAGCTTCATGCCTTTAACACAAACATTAAGCACTCACACAACCCATCTCCTCATGACCGAGACACCACACTCACAAAACGCACGCATCAACCACTAAGAAGACACAAACCTAAACACACGTCCCTTCTCATTCAACAACACATTCTTCTTACATCAACAACACATTCACTCGACACACACTCACAGGCCATCAAACACACACCACAAAGCAACAAAAAGCACCGAACAAATAGCCCACAAATCAAGTTAAAACAGCAGCCACAAACCGACAATATACACAACAATAATAAAAAGACAAACCCACCGACAACAAACAAAGACTCAAAGCAAACATCCCCCCTCCAAACCGTGAAACACATTCCAGAAAACAGTCCAAAGCAGTCCACCAAACAGGCCAGAAAATAACCCAAAATCGGCCCCCGAATCATCCCAAAATAGTAGCCAAAACCGAGATAAAAAGTCCCCAAAAACAGAGAAAACAGTGAGTGGAAACAGCAAGTGAAAATAGCAGAAATGCTAACCCTTCCGGTGACATCCCAACGCACTCCCGAGAAGCGACTTAAAAGGTAAGACCTGAGGGCACCCTTTGTTATATTTTATTTTGTCGTCCCGGAAATGGCATGCTTGGTTGGACGTGGAATACGTCCAACCGGGCATGCGAAGTCCTACATTGAAAACGGCCAAATTATTTGGTCACATATTTAATATTCCGGATTTTTTTTTCGTTTATTGTTGTTTTATTATTCCACATTTATCCATTTGATATGTTCATGAGATCTCGTGCTCGTTTTTATTTTGTTTATTCCTATGTGTGCAAACTTAGATATTAACTATTCTTGCATGTGTATGTTGCGTAGACTTGGTTATATTATTGCGCTAATCCGTTCATTACAAGTGGCATAAGTAAGGGACCATTCCGAACCCAACGGTTTGAGGTCTTCCCTTGCGAGGGGTGAGTGCGGCCTTAAATCATTTCCCAGTTCACACTGGGTGGCGACTCCATTTTATTTCTCTGGTTTAGTCGCCCGCGGGCTACTCCGTACTCCCGACCGGGCCGCGAGCCTGGAACAGCGTCGCTGATTTATGTGTCCTACAGTCTGGCGACTCCACTGGGGATAGAGAATCGGCCCCGAAATAATATTTTGTAATAAAGCTTCTAAAATGCTGATGGGCCATTTTGTATTTAGGCCTCTTATCATTTGAAGTTGTTTAGTAATGTTATCGCAAAAGTATAAACTTGTCGGGCCTTTTCAACTGGGACAAGTTTGCACCGCGTAATAATATGATTGAATGCTTTAAAATGATAATGGGCCAGCTGATATATTCCATACGTCATATGCATCTCATGTATCTCATGCATACACGCATCATGTTAACCCCCTGTGTCTTAAGAGCCATCATAGATACCCGTTGGGTTAGGGAAGAGGGAAGACTCATCAAAAAGCTGTTAGCAAACATGAGCGAATCAGAGAACGATGGGTCTCATATGGATCGGCTGGAGAATACCCTCACTAAGATTACTGAGCAGTTACAAGCATTGACCGCCGCTGTGACCAGTTTGACCACACCCTATATAGCCAATAATAGACAGTTCTGCGACCGGAATAGCAATACCATTAGGAGATCTTTGGGAACAAAGTTCACTCCTTCTGAGGTCGTCCCCATCAGGAACAAGCGATTCTCCGATTTCGGTAGACCTTTGTTATAGGTGTTTAAAGAACTAAAAAAATAAGGACTCCTAAGTCCCTTAGAACCTAAACCACTTCCAAACCATGTGCCACACTACCTTGACCTAAACCTATACTGTTACTTCCACTAAAAAAAAGGCCATGACACCAACAGTTGTGCCCGCCTTAGAAATGAGATCCAGAACCTTATCGACTCCCATAAAATAACCGATCCAGAAAAAGAACAACCCAACATATACATAAACCCTCTACCTAACTACCACTTTATTCCACCACCCACCTACATGATCAACTCCAGCCTACCTGACACCACTGTTCTCCAAACTCACGACCACCAAGCTTCCCGTATGAGGATATTGGGAAACAATAGTAAAGATGAAGCAGAGCAGAAAGGGGAAAGTAAATGGGTGTAGACACTTCATTTTGCATGTAAGTCCCTATGATGAGTCTCATTTGGAGACACTACCTTTTAAGTCATGAAAGTCTCGGGAAACAAACGTCGGAAGGGGAAATTTAGAATAAGTATGTCATCAGATTCAATTCACATGTTCACTGCTTTCGTTCGTGCTGCGTTCGTTAACACGTTCGAACGTCAAGCAGATTACGGGCGTTCGTGTAGCGTTCGAATCGGCATTAGAACGATGTCGGTACTTCTGGTTTTGCTGCTAGCCTCACACCCAAGCCCATAAAACATATCCAAATTATTAAAACACATATTTAACACATGGTGAAATTAAAAAAAATCTAAAAAATCACATACCAAATTAAAATAAATCAAATAAAATATAAAATATATCCCAACCTAAATAAAACAAATCTTGTCCCCAATCAAATTTAAATTTTCCTTGTAAAACACTAATTGGTCCATTTCCTTTTCAAACATGGATTCACCATTGCCTATAAAAAGAAGCCTTCACCACACATCAAAACCCTAGCTCATTCACACAAAAAGACTCATAGCATTCACGCATAACAAGCCATAAGCAACAAAGAATTCTCTTCTCCTCCCTCACTCTCAATAACCAAAAATCATAAAATCAAAAAGCCCCCATTGCCGCAATAAAACTACTCCCATATAGCCCCATTGCCGTGACCAAAACTACTCCCATACAGCCCATACAACCACCGAAACAGCATCTATTTGCAGCCCTACAACCACCGAACAGCCCCTGAAAACGCCCCTTACATTCACCGAAATCTATACCCCAAAATAGTGGCCTAAAATCACCTAAAATAGTGAACAAAAACTGCACTTTAAAACCCTTAAATAACCATACAAAACAGCAGCCCCAACCCCCTTTAAACCGTAAAAACAGTCCATCAATACACCAAGAACAATGAACAGAAAATACGGCGAAAACATCAGTGAAACGGAGTGAAAACGGTAGCCCGAGCAGTGAAAACAGCGAGGAAAGACGTGAACCAGTGAACCGGAGGAGCTGCGGAGCATTAACCCTTCCGACGACCGTGTACGGTACTTCCGAGAGACGATCGAAAAGGTTAGACCTGAGGGCACCATCCTTTATTTATCTTTATTCCTATTTTAATCATTTATCTAATTTTCTTCGCATTAGAGTCGTTGATTGATGTGTGTTGTGGCCCTTGAATGAATAGAAAATGTGTCGTCTCTTGTGGTATATAGGATGGAAACCCAGATGTAAATTTCATAGCCAAATCCGAATGGACGGTAGTGTGGTCTGTACTTGGGATACAACTCCACATACCACTTGAGCAAACATCACATATTTCAATATGTTTTATCTTGTTCGTTTGTCATCCGTATTTTATATTCCACCATTTAATTTATGTATGATTATTTGTTTGTATTGATGATGTGATGCACATGGGCTTAGTATGTTGGCCTAAGGGTTCCCTATTTGAGGGAAGAAATGTCTAAAAGACTACCTTTACGACAATGCTTTGCCGCGCCGGACAAAGTGTGTTTGATTGAATGTGATATATGTTTAATCGAATATGAGAAGTCATATTGTTGTCCTTATTTTATATGCACGGTAACATAATACGCATGGGCTAACTAGGGTGGATTAAAGGTATTCTATTCGAGGGAAATGCCTGAAGGCTACCTTTACCACGATGTTTTGTCGCGCCTTTTTATTATGTCATTTACCCTTTGCATATCGTTGCTTTATTTACGCATGCATTGCATTCTTGTGCGCATGGGCTAACTAGGGTGGATTCAAGGTCCTCTATTTGAGGGAAAATGCCTAAAGGCTACCTTTACCATGATGTTTTGCCGCGCCGGATGTGGTACACCCGATTGAATGGAAACGAGTTCAATCGGGCACACGGGGTCCTACATTGTTTATTTGCTTATCTATGTATGTGTTATGTCGTCTATCATGCATCAAGTCTGGTCCCGTTCGAACGTGTTCTCAAACGCTATATGAACGTGAACCATCTGTTTATCGTTCGAACGCGTTTACTAACGCTAATCGAACGCACACGTATTTCCTTTGTTTTATCATGCATCAGGTCTGGTCCCGTTCGAACACATTCTCAAACGCTATACGAACGCGAACCTTCTATTTACTGTTCGAACGCGTTTACGAACGCTACTCGAACGCGCATGCATTTTGTTTCATCAGGTCTTGTCCCGTTCGAACGCATTATCAAACACCACACGAATGAAAACCTTATGTTTACCGTTCGAATGCGTTTACGAAGGCTACTCAAACGCGCATGCATTTTGTTTCATCAGGTCTTGTCCCGTTCAAACGCGTTATCAAACGCCACACGAACGAGAACCTTCTGTTTACCGTTCAAACACGTTTTCGAATGCTATACGAACGCGCATACACTGAACTGAGTTTTTTTCATCACATTTCACGCATGATCGCATCTTGGGTGATTTCTCTTGCATTATGTAATTAACCATGCCATTCCATTAGTGACACTTTTACTGCTACCATCTACTTGTGTTTTCGTATTTATCCGTTTGATGTGTTCGTGAGATGGTATTCAAACATGATTAGGTCGTTAGGATGTTACTTGTTTCTCAAGTATGATTTAGCCGCTAGTACGTTATTCCACTATGCATGATTTAGTTATCTTATTTCACAATAGGCGTTCAACTTATGTTTAGGTTGTTATTTATTTTCCGCGTTTGATGATTCAACATGTCATGAGATTATTGTGTGATATTGTATGTTTGTCGTTATGATGATTTATTTTATACATACAAACTTAGGAGTAAATTACCCCCATTGGAAATATGTTGCTTAGGCTTGGTTAGATTATTGCACAAATCATTTCATTACAAGTGGCATATGTAAGGGACCATTCCGAACCCAACGGTTTGAGGTCTTCCCTTGCGAGGGGTGAGTGCGGCCTTAAATCATTTTAACGGTTCATACCGGGTGGTGACTCCATATTATTTCTCCGGTTTAGTCCCCCGCGGGCATACCCCACGCCATTAATGCACCAATTCTTGCCTATAAAAAGGACCAAAATCCAACCATTCTTCATGTTGAGTTTTCTAGGTCAAATCAAGATCTAATTAAGCAATGAAACATGCAAATACATCAAAATAAAGTAGCGGAAATACTCACTTTGATCGAATTTGCAATGCGATGAACATAAAAATTTTCCTTGCTCCATTGAAGCTCTCGGCCAAGCTCCTCTTTTGTGCTCCAAGTTTCGGCCAAGGTCTCATTTGTGTGCTCCAAGCTCCAAGCTTTGTAAATGGATTCCATGATCATGAATAGGTTTCCCTATCACCTTTGTAGGACTCCTTTAGTCTGCTAGCACCTTGGAAATTTTGCCACAAAATTTCCTCTTTGTTCCTTGCTAGTTTCGGCCAAGCCAAAACTAAGAGAGGGAGAGAGTGTTTCGGTCATTAGAAGAAAATGAGAGAGAGAGATGTTTTTGTTTCAAAAACAATCTCAAAACTAATACCGAAGTCTCAACCAAAATTTAGTAAAAGCTTTTCCAAAAAGCTAAAATCAATTTTGGAGGCAAAATGGCATTTATTGCCCACAACCACCAACATCATGAATAGTGATTGGTTGTCAATCACCAAAAGGTGACTTGACATCCATCACTAAAGTGACAGGTGATGTGACTTGTGGGCCGCACTTAAATTCAAAATACGAGTGGGCCGACAAACACTCCCGGGCTCGGGTTCGCTAATTCCGAATTAACGAATTTTTCGTTGCGACGTAATTAAATTTAATTGAATTAAAAAATTATGCCTAGCAAAATTACTATTCACGTCGCTAGCGAATTAATTCTAAATTAACTCGTTCGCCCGAATTAAAATCTAATTTTAATTCCGCGTAGAAATCTAATTTCGTTTAATATATCGAATATATTAATTTATCGATTAATTCCAAATTAATCGTTCTCTCTCTTTAAATAATATTTTACCCCAGATAAAATATCTATGTAATTAATCCTAGATTAAATTTCTCTCTCTACTTATTAATCCCAGATTAATAATGTGCGAGTCATAGTCATCGGTGAATCTTCAGGAAGCAACCCATGAGATCTCTGGATATATTGGCAGTAAATCCGGTCCTCGGACTATCCGAACACGTACGTACGAAGTACTACATTTTTACCGATTTACAAGACATGGTTGGCTTCTAGCAAAGCACTGTGCCTACCTAATTCTCCAGAAATATTCTTAAAGGAATAAGTAATCTATATCAGGCGTAGTATACGTAGTATTGCGTATTGCGATCCAGTATCGGATGTCACGTGCTAGGCCTGGGGCTGGAATCGTGTCTGCCCCGTACGAAGCACATATCGGATCTCTGGTAACTAGTCTCTATAATCGGATAAACATGACCTAGTCATATTATCCCGATAGCTGTAGCATATAAGAGCACTAGTTCCGTATCCTACGTGACCATCATCTCCATATGACTGAAGTGATACTTCCATCTTGACATCACACCAAATACACTACGATTCTCAATATACCCAGAAGAGGCGTACACAGAACTTGTTAAAGCCTGGACAACCAAAACCAAAGTATATTGATTGTCGCAAGTATTAGCGGTGCAAGTCTCAGGTTAAGACCAAATACACCTACCCTGATTCGGACTTCCATAGACACATAGTCATACTACCAATGGAATTCCGAGGGGTCTATCCAGAGCGAAGCTGTTTCCGTACCATCGGTAAACACAACCTCCTATTACACTTGCATAAGTATCCAATACTTAAACATATGAGAACTATGCCGTTATGCTCCCACAACGCGCACAAGTGCAATACTAGTCTATTTCGCATTATCGATGTCCAATCTCGATAATACTCCGACTATGGATGTTTTAATGATTAAACCTTCATGGATTGATACTGTCTTATATCTTATCAATCTGGAACTAATCATGTGGACTTTTATCATTTATATATCCCGGTATTCTAATTACAAATGATAAAAGAGCAATTTCCTTTGTCACATAGTTAATTTGTACAACAACAGCATGTTCTGTACAAATAGTGATGCTATGGGTCATAATTGTCCAAAAATCTCCCAGTTGGCCTATAGCCAATCACTCAAGTCTCCTACACTTGAACTATGTACGGTTCGCTCAAACTTCTGCTGAGAAACTGCTTTCGTCAGCGGATTTGCAAAGTCATCATCTGATGTGATTTATTCGATCATCACATCGCCACGATGTATGATCCGAACGAATCAGATAAAAAGTTGAAGTATATACTTGGATCGTTGATGAGACCATTAATTCTTTAGCCTGTGTTGTAGCCTAGCTCAGCTGCTAACAAAACTACTCCTAATCTGATTAGGATTATTAGATCCAAAGTGCTTTTATTGCTGCCTCAGCTGCAGTAATATTCCGCTTTTGTTGTTTATTCGGCAACAGTATCTTGCTTGGATGATTTCCAGCTAACTGTTCCGTTATTCAAACTATATATTACAGCTATTACGACTTATAGTCGTTTTTTTCGGTTAGGAAACTTGCAGCAGTGAACCCAGTCACTTCAAGTTCTCCTTCTCCATAGCTTAAGAAAGCATCCTTAGTTCATCTAAGATACTTAAGGATGTTCTTAACATCAATCCAATGACCATCACTTGGATTGGCCTGATTGTGACTCCATATGCTCAAAGCATATGAGACACCAGGTCGCTTACATATATTTCAATGTATGAGTTCTCGGAGAGTGCCAACAACTTTTAGATCTATCCTAGTAGATCCTTATTCCTAGAATAAAGGTTGTTGCTCCCAAGAATTCTACGGAAAATTTTCATGAAAGCCAAGCTTTCACCGATTGTATTATGGGAATATCATTTCCAAGAAATGATATGTCATCATTATAGGACAATCATTGTCAGTGCGCTTGTAGGCACTGCATTTTTTCATATAAGTCCCTATGATGAGTCTCATTTGGAGACACTACCTTTTAAGTCACGGAGGTCATGGGAAGCGGTCATCGGAAGGGGGAATTCATAATAAACAAGGTTCACTATTTTCGTTCGTGCTGCGTTCGTGTATATGTTCGAATGCCAAACAGATTACGGGCGTTCATGCCGCGTTCGAGGAAGCGTTCGAACGGTGTCGGTAATTCTGGTTTTGCTGCTAGCCTCACATTAAGCCCAATTCGCCCAAACCTTGGCCCAAACGCCCAAGCCCACTTAAAACAAATATTTAACACATGGTGAAATCAAAACAAATCTAAAAATCACATACCAAATAAAATAAACATTGAAATCAATCAAATATTTTAATTCCTTAATTAAGATATTCACCCACCAATTACACAAGATTCCTTCCTATCTAAACTAAATTAAAAAGATATTATGCCTAATTAAAATCAATCATAACCAATTAAAAATATTGACTTCCTAATCTAACAAATTAAATGCCTAATTAAAATCAATCATAACCAATTAAAAATATTGACTTCCTAAACAAACAAATCCATCCCTAATTACTTGATTTTCTTTCCTTTTTAATCCATGCATAACCCTTATCCCCCCACCCTCTCACTATAAAAATAACACATTCCCAACCCTAATCCTCCTCCTCTCTCACGGCAAAAAAGCCAACAAAAACAGAAAAATAATAAACCCTAGAACACGGCAAAACCCTAAGCTCTCGTGCAGCTCTCCTCTCTCAAAAACACACACGGCAGTGGCCAAAGTAAACCCTAGACAGAGCTAAACACGAAGCTTTCATGGCCACCTAGCACTCACCCCCTCACAAAGCCTTACAAAACCTCAGCCCTCCATGCAAACAGAGGCACAAAACCAAGCCGCGACAACCCTTCAATCAACCCTTTAATTGACTAAGCCAGACCCTACACTCCACGTAGCCTACATACACACTAAGCCCTCAACCGACACAACAAAAGCAAACAAGAACAGCCCCTTAAACCTAGCCAACACTTCATTATCTCACTGCCACAATAACCTCCAACTTACCTAGCTGACTTACGCCCCTAAGCTCACGTACTAGATCATTCACGCCCCCTAGAGCCCTTCACGGATCCACTGCCTCAGCTCACATAACGCCTATAACCTTCACGCCATTATCCTCCTTCACGCCAAAAATAACGACCCCTCACACTGCCAGTGCACTGCAGTTCACGCACCTTAACCACCTCCAACACACACGCACAACAGCCCTCTCTCCTTATCTCTCTCCACACCGACCAACTACAGCCCTCACGTACCCAAAATGGCCCTCGTCATGCATGAAATCCTAAGCATCCATTCACGTAGCCCAAACAGAGAGCAAGCCACAGCCCTCCTTAACGCCCACTGAACGCAACAAACAAAGCCATCTTCACGCATAGCCTTCACTCACAAGCCCCTAACACCGAAAACACCTCCCAAACTACCTCACAAATAGCCGCATAACCTCCCTGAAATAAGCCTAAAACTGCCGCAAATAAAACCCCTGAAACAGCCCCCTAAACTGTCTCCATAACAGCCCCCACACACAGCTAAACAGTGGCCTAATACATCAAACACAGTGATCGAAAATCAGCAATAAAACAGCAATAAAACGGAGTGAAAACAGCGACCAAAACAACAAAACAGCGAGCTAAGACGCTAAACCAGTGAACCGGAGAAGTTGAGAAGCTTTACCCTTTCGATCTCCATGAAACGCAAGTCCGAAAGTCGGCAAAAAAGGTTAGACCTGAGGGTATTTTTCACACTCGTTTCAGTTTTATTTTTATTATTTATTGACTATTGTTCGCATGATTATTATGTTAAAATGCATGTTGTGGCCCTTGAGTAGATGAAAATGTAAGTATTATGGAATAATGCATGATTGTGGCCCTTGGATAAAATGAAAAATGTGTCACCTCTCGTGGTATATAGGATGGAAACCCGGACATAAATTTCATAGCCGATTCCGAATGGACGGTAGTATGATCTGTACTCAGGATACAACTCCACGTACCACTTGAGTAAACAACGCATATTTTATTTTATGTTGTTTTGATTTGTTTAATATTCGCTACTTGGTTCTTAAGCATGATTTAGCCCATTTAGTTGTTCATTTTCAAGCATGATTAGTCATTTATTTCGCGTTGGGAATTCGCATTATGTTTAGTTTTGTTCTTTATTTTCCACATTATATAATTGAGGTATGCCATGAGATTATTGTATGATATTGTCGTTATAATTGTTTATTTTATGCATGCGAACTTAGGAGTAAAATTGTCCTTGGAAATATGTTGCTTAGGCTTGGTTAGATTATTGCACAAATCATTTTATTACAAGTGGCATAAGTAAGGGACCAATCTGAACCCAACGGTTTGAGGTCTTCCCTTGCGAGGGGTGAGTGCGGCCTTAAATCTCATTTTCCCAGTTCACACCGGGTGGCGACTCCATTATTCTCCGGTTTAGTCCCTCGTGGCTACTCCGTACTCCCGACCGGGCCGCGAGCCCGGGACAGCATGCGTCGCCCAGATTCCTGTTCCCACAGTCTGGCGCCTCCACTGGGGATAGAGAATCGGCCCCGAATATTGTATTGTAATGTTTGGATTTATGTTTTAATTGACCGTGTCTATAGTGGATAAAATGGGGGTTTAATCAAAGGCATTTTAAGGCTAGGTAATGGTTGGGTGTCTTCCTTCATTCACTACCTTTCTAGAAGGAAAAGCTGTGAAGGCACCCATATAGCCATCTACCCGTAGCCTATTGTGATGGACTAATTTGGAGGACTCGTTGTTTATTTCTGACAACAAGTGATAAGAGCCTAAGAGGCTTGGGTATTTAAGTGAGCCTCGCTCCACCTTCCCTCTGGGGAATCTACAACGGGAAATCCATTTGACAGTCCATCACACACCATAGCTCATTGGCACGTACCTTAGTGTATAAAAAAGGGTGCGCTCACTTGGTCGCTCGAACCCTTGAGTGGGGAGACCTAGTTGTGGGCCATCCTTCGCCGATGAGAGCCTTTGTCTATACTCTTGTTAACCCACTCGTAGACCGGGTTTGTATGGTTAAAGTAACAATTATTTCCTTGAGTATGAGCTTGTGGACCATCCTCATTTGGATGTAGTTGGACCATTGTCAGAAATGCGGACTTGCTGGGCCATTTAAACTGGGGTAGTTCGTACCTTATGACCATTGGGCCCAAAGCTTCTGAAATGTTGATGGGCCATTCTGTAGAAATTATTGTTTTATGTTTGCATTATCTTTCTTTTATGCTTGTGTTTGGGAACATCATCGTTTGGATCCATTTGGACAATTTTTCATGAGATATGGGCTTGTTGGGCCATTTAAACTAGGACAAGAACGTATTTTATGACAATTGGGCCAAAGGCTTCTAAGTGTTGATGGGCCACTTTGTGCTTGCGTTCGGAACATTACCATTTGGATTTAGTTGGGCTCTTTGCCATGAGACGTGAACTCGTTGGGCCATTTAAACTGGGACGAGTTCACTCCTATGACAGTTAGCCCAAAAGCTTCTAAAATGATAACGGACCGATTTATTTGAAAATTTTAGTTGATTTAGTATGTTATATATGTTACATGCATCTCACGCACCCCATGCATACATACATCATGTTAACCCTCGTGTTCTAAAAGCCATCATAGATTCCCGTTGGGTTAGGAAAAGGGAAGACTCACCAAAATACTGGGAACATACATGAGTGAATCAGATATTGAGGTATCACGTATGGATCAGTTGGAAAGCGGTTTCACCAAGGTCACTGAACAGTTGCAAGCCTTGACTACTGCCATGACAAATATGGTTGTGCCCCGTGCTGGGGGAAATCCTGAGAATGTAAGGCGCGATGAGCCTTCGAATGGGTTGGGGGATGATATCCCTACTTTTGATGATGACATGGCAGAGTATGCAACATGAAAAGTTATTGGGTCTCAGGCAGAATTTCAGAAGCTTCGGGATCAGGTTGAGTCAGTTACCCGTAAGATGAAGGGTAAGGACGAAGAATTACTAGACTATGAGGCGATGGCTTTTGAGGAACAGTTGCCTGCTCAGTTCAAGATGCCGGATATGGCCAAGTTCAACGGGAATGGGGATCCAGGGTCCACCTCCGACAATATGTGTCAGTTATGAGTTCAGTGGGCCTAACACAGCGCCAAGCTCAGAAGATGTTTGGGATGTCACTCGAGGGGGCACCTGTGGTTTGGTATCATAGCCTTAAGAAGAAGGTTAAGGAAGATTGGAGGGAACTAGCTGATGCTTTTCTGAAGCAGTATGTTACAGACTTAGAAATTGACTTGTCACTCCGTGACTTGGAGAACACTAAGCAGATTCAGAGGAAAGTTTCAAAGAATATGTGGATCGCTGGAGAAGCCAGCTTTTGAAAATGCAGACTCGGCCCTCATGGAAGGACCAAATCAAAATGATCATCAAGGGCACCAAGCCCTCTATTTATAGTAAACTAAGGAGGATGACTTCGATGATTTCTGATTTTCTACAGTTGAGGGAAACTGTCATGGATATTGAGGAAGAAGAGGCTGAAAACAGTTAGTTTTATGGCCACAATAGAAGAACCTTTGGGGGGCCTTCTAAGACCAAGCCCGCTACTGTCGAGGTTGCTTCCATTAAGAACCGGTATTTCTCTAACCTGGGGAAGCCGTTATCTAAGGTGCTTGAAAAGTTGAAGGAACAAGGACTCCTAAAACCTTTAGAGCCTAAACCACTTCCAGATCATATACCACCCAACCTTAACCTAAGCTTGTATTGTCACTTCCATCAGAGGAGAGGCCACGAAACTGATAGAGTCACCCGCCTTAAGCATGAGATCCAAAACCTCATTGACTCCCACAAAATACCTGACCCAGAAAGAGAATAACCCAACGCACACAGAAATCCCCTACCCACCTATATGATCAACTCTGGCCTACCCGAAACCCTTGTCCTCCAAAATCTCAACCACTCAGCTTCATTCATAGGAATAGGGGATGACAGCGGTGGAGAACCTTAGGCCAATGAAGAAGGCAATATTGCGAATGATGAAGTCATCCCTCCTAGTTTATTTGATCATGCATTTTTAATATAGACATTGACTTAGTCTATATGTTTGAAACATTTTTTTATGATAATAAAGACATTATTTCGCTGAATCTCTTCTGCAATATGAGTATATTTGAGAAAAACATTCAACCTGGGTACTGTGAAATTCAATGATGTTTAGAACACGGGGAATCTTCAGAAGCAACAACAGTACAGTCAGTTTCAGAAATGAATCAGTATCAGTTTGGGGATGAATCCCAGGGCCGAGGCCCACATCAGCATCAGTTTAGTGGCCGAGGCCCACATCAGTTACAGTTTTGAGGATAAGTCCCAAGGCCGAGGCCCACATCAATATTAGCTTGAGTGCGAGACCCACATCAGAATCAGTATCAGTTCTACCGGGTATGGCATTCCGGGGGCGAGGCCCACATTGGTTCAATATTAGTTCTACCAGGTATAGTACTCTAGGGGGCGAGGCCCACATCATCATCAGTAACGGTTCGGAAATGGACCATTATCAGATCTCGCCGAAAATGGCACTCCGAAAATGGAGCACGGTTCGGAAATGGACCATCATCTCATCTCGCTGAAAATGGCACTCTGAAAATGGAACGCGGTTCGGAAATGGACCAAGGAAGGCCTAACCCATCGGAATATGATACATATACATGCATACATATCACATACATGCAATGTTTGTTTTGTGTTCGCAGGTTTGTAGCGGCAAATACCATCTCATCAAAAAAAAAAAAAACGGTTCAAAAATGAGCCACATTCTCGCCCAGCACGGTTCGGAAATGGACCGCTATCACAACAGATGCCAAAAATGGCACTCCAAAAATGGAGCACTCACAACAGATGTCGAAAATGGCATTCCAAAATTGAGCACACAAAGCAAAGGCCGAAAATGGCGTTCCAAAATGGAGCACACAAAGCAAAGGCCGAAAATGGCGTTCCAAAATGGAACACAGACAGCAAATGCCGGAAATGGCGCTCCAAAATGGAGCACACACACAAAAGATGCCGAAAATGGCGCTATAAAAATGGAGCATGGTTCGGGAATGAACCAGGGGTCGCAACACCTCACCACCAAATCAACTCAACTCAACACATGGTAAGTCAAAGTGGCAGCTGGCGAGCCAGGTAAGTGAAAATGAATTGCATAAACTTTGATAGGATTGTCACTGTTACACATTACACAAATCCCATCAAAGTGGGGGCGACTGTAGGCACTGCATTTTTTCATATAAGTCCCTATGATGAGTCTCATTTGGAGACACTACCTTTTAAGTCACGGAGGTCACGGGAAGCGGACATCGGAAGGGGGAATTCATAATAAACAAGGTTCACTGTTTTCGTTCGTGCTGCGTTCATGTATATGTTCGAACGCCAAACAGATTACGGGCGTTCGTGCCGCGTTCGAGGAAGCGTTCGAACGGTGTCGGTAATTCTGGTTTTGCTGCTAGCCTCACATTAAGCCCAATTCGCCCAAACCTTGGCCCACACGCCCAAGCCCACTTAAAACACATATTTAACACATGGTGAAATCAAAACAAATCTAAAAATCACATACCAAATTAAAATAAACATTGAAATCAATCAAATATTTTAATTCCTTAATTAAGATATTCACCCACCAATTACACAAGATTCCTTCCTATCTAAACTAAATTAAAAAGATATTATGCCTAATTAAAATCAATCATAACCAATTAAAAATATTGACTTCCTAAACAAACAAATCCCTCCCTAATTAATTGATTTTCTTTCCTTTTTAATCCATGCATAACCCTTATCCCCCTACCCTCTCTCTATAAAAATAACACATTCCCAACCATAATCCTCCTCCTCTCTCACGGCAAAAAAGCCAACAAAAAACAGAAAAATAATAAACCCTAGAACACGGCAAAACCCTAAGCTCTCGTGCAGCTCTCCTCTCTCAAAAACACACACGGCAGTGGCCAAAGTAAACCCTAGACAGAGCTAAACACGAAGCTTTCATGGACGCCTAGCACTCACCTCCTCACAAAGCCTTACAAAACCTCAGCCCTCCATGCAAACAGAGTCACAAAACCAAGCCGCGACAACCCTTCAATCAGCCCTTTAATTGACTAAGCCAGACCCTACACTCCATGTAGCCTACATACACACTAAGCCCTCAACCGACACAACAAAAGCAAACAAGAACAGCCCCTTAAACCTAGCTAACACTTCATTATCTCACTGCCACAATAACCTCCAATTTACCCTAGCTGACTTACGCCCCTAAGCTCACGTACTAGATCATTCACGCCCCCTAGAGCCCTTCACGGATCCACTGCCTCAGCTCACATAACGCCCATAACCTTCACGCCATTATCCTCCTTCACGCCAAAAATAACGACCCCTCACACTGCCAGTGCACTACAGTTCACGCACCTTAACCACCTCCAACACACACGCACAACAACCCTCTCTCCTTATCTCTCTCCACACTGACCAACTACAGCCCTCACGTACCTAAAATGGCACTCGTCATGCATGAAACCCTAAGCAGCCATTCACGTAGCCCAAACAGAGAGCAAGCCACAGCCCTCCTTAACGCCCACTGAATGCAACAAACAAAGCCATCTTCACGCATAGCCTTCACTCCCAAGCCCATAACACCGAAAACACCTCCCAAACTACCTCACAAACAGCCGCATAACCACCCTGAAATAAGCCTGAAACTGCCGCAAATAAAACCCCCGAAACAGCCCATAAACTATCTCCATAACAGCCCCCACACACAGCTAAACAGTGGCCTAATACATCAAACACAGTGATCGAAAATCAGCAATAAAACAACAATAAAATAGCAGCAAAACGGAGTGAAAACAGCGACCAAAATAGCAAAATAGCGAGCTAAGACGCTAAACCAATGAACCGGAGAAGTTGAGGAGCTTTACCCTTCCGATCTCCGTGAAACGCAAGTCCGAAAGTTGGCAAAAAAGGTTAGACCTGAGGGTATTTTTCACACTCGTTTCAGTTTTATTTTTATTATTTATTGAGTATTGTTCGCATGATTATTATGTTAAAATGCATGTTGTGGCCCTTGAGTAGATGAAAATGTAAGTATTATGAAATAATGCATGATTGTGGCCCTTGGATAAAATGAAAAATGTGTCGCCCCTCGTGGTATATAGGATGGAAACCCGGACATAAATTTCATAGCCGATTCCGAATGGACGGTAGTATGATATGTACTCGGGATACAACTCCACGTACCACTTGAGTAAACAGCGCATATTTTATTTTATGTTGTTTTGATTTGTTTAATATTAGCTATTTGGTTCTTAAGCATGATTTAGCCCATTTAGTTGTTCATTTACAAGCATGATTAGTCATTTATTTCGCGTTGGGAATTCGTATTATGTTTAGTTTTGTTCTTTATTTTCCACATTATATAATTGATGTATGCCATGAGATTATTGTATGATATTGTCGTTATAATGGTTTATTTTATGCATGCGAACTTAGGAGTAAAATTGTCCTCGGAAATATGTTGCTTAGGCTTGGTTAGATTATTGCACAAATCATTTTATTACAAGTGGCATAAGTAAGGGACCATTCTGAACCCAACGGTTTGAGGTCTTCCCTTGCGAGGGATGAGTACGGCCTTAAATCTCATTTTCCCGGTTCACACCGGGTGGCGACTCCATTATTCTTCGGTTTAGTCCCTCGTGGCTACTCCGTACTCCCGACCGGGCCGTGAGCCCGGGACAGCATGCGTCGTCCAGATTCCTGTGTCCCATAGCGCTCATACTAACCTCCTTATATAAACAAGAATCATTTTCGTTTTGAATTAAATCATATACCATTATGATTACATCAAAACGATAATTCCAAGAACGCAATGCTTGCTTCAATCCATAAATGGTACAAAAAAACCGTCAGGATGTTGTAAACATCCTCCAAAAGGTTTCCGTTTAAGGAAAGCGGTTTTGACATTCAGCTGCCACATTTCATAAATGAAACATACAGCATTAGCAAGCATTATCCAAATGGATTTAATCATGGCAACGGATAAAAGGTTTCGTCGTAATCGACACAATATTGATAACGATACCTTTTCTCTACAAGCCTAGCTTTGTACGTTTGTATGTTGCCACCCATTTATGTCTTCCTTTAAGACTAATATAGTACCAATATGTCTTCCGGTACATCAACCAGTGTCCAAACTTGGTTGGTATACATGGAATCCATTTCGAACATCATGGCACTTTGCCATAATAGGGAGTCGATACCTTTTATCACTTCCTCATACGTAGTCAATTCGTATTCCTCAATAAGATTGACATCTTTATGAGATGAGATCAGAAACCCATACCTCCTAGGTTGTTTTCTAACTCTCTCCGACTTACGTGGTTCTTGTGTATTAGAAGATTGTGCTACAGTTTCATCCTTGATGAACTGTTTGTGTTCCATTAAGAATCGGTGCCTGGAACAGTATTACTCCGATTTTCATCGAGTTTTACTTTCCTCCCACTTACCACTGTATATAGGTATTCCTCTTAGGAAAATCACATGGCGAGCAACAATTACATTGTTCTCTTGTGATTTGTATAAGTAATATACTTTGGTTACCCTAGGATAACCTACAAATTTAGGCACTTATCCGATTTGGGTTTTAGTTTGGTATCATCCAAACATATGCCTAGCATTCCCAAATCTTCAAGAATTAGAAAACCCGGTTTCTTTCCTATTCATATCTAATATGAAATCTGTCTAACATATTTTCATGGAACCTTATTTAAAATAAGTGTTGCACTGATTAATGTGTAACCATAGAAGGAAAATGGTAGTTCAGAGCGACTCATGATTAACCTTACTATGTCCAACAATGTTCGGTTTCTCTATTCGGACACACCATCAATTTGAGGTGTTCCGGGATGAGTCCAGTGTGAAAGAATACTTTACTCTTTCAGGTAATTGAGAAACTTATTGCTTAAGTATTTTCCACCATGGTCTAACTGTGACGGTTTAATACTCTAACCGATCTGTATGTCTACTTCGTGTCGAAACTCTTTGAATTTATCAAAAGTTTCTCATTCGTTTTTCAAAAGAAACACATAACCATAACATGATGCCACATCCGTAAAGGTTACGAAGCGTTCATATCCACCTCTAGCCTAGCTAGATATTGGCCCACTTACGTCACTATGAACGAGGGCTAACAGATCGATGGCATTTGTACTTTTACCAAGTAAAAGGTGTTTTAGGCACTTTGCCTAATAAAAAAGATTCGTAGACATTATTTGAATATAATCAAATCTGTCCTAGTACCCACTATTCAAAAGTTTAGATATACGAGTCTTGTTTATGTGTCCTAGATAACAATTCCACAAATAAGTCTAATCTGATTTATTCAGTTTGAGTTATTTGTTTGTCATGTCACATGTATGAGATTCATTTACATTCAAAATATAAATACTGTTATTCACATCTAATGTGCTTATCTCAATATCTTCTTTATAAAATGAAACACTTTACTGTTCTAGAATATAAAGGTATACCCGCAACGAGTTATACTATGATATATAGATAATGTTTCTAGTCAAACTAGGTACATTATAATAGTTTCCTAATTTAAGTACTTACCCTAAGGGTAGTTCCTAAACTTAGGTTTCTACGGTTAAAACAGCGACTCTCGTCTCGTTTCTGATTCGTAGGTAAATCTCAACTGAAGTAAGTATCCTGCTAATCAGCAGATTCTGCACATCAATACATATCTTATGTACCACATTTAGTATCAAAAATCCAATTTTGAAACTAATAGTTAATATGTTTACGACAAACATACTTAAAGTCGGAGCCTTTCCCCGCCTTCACTTCCTTCATGTCGGCCTTGTCCATACGGCAATCACGCGTCCAGTGACCCCGTTTGCCACAGTATAGGCCGACATCTTGGGATATGTCCTTTGTCTTCCTAAAAGACTGTGATGATTTTGCCTTTGCCCCTCTTCTAGAAGCTCTGGCTCTGCCTCCTAGAGCATAGCCATCAACTCTCCAAGAGTTTACTCTTGGTTCATAATGAACCTGCCCCAGCTTTCGGGTAGAGACTATAAGATCAAATCTTTGGTAGTCTCGGCCACATAGGTAATGCCCAGCTAACCTAGCTGATCGATGTCAGCAATCATCTGTGACACCTAGTGCTCGACAGATGTACCCTCTGACATACACGAGCTAAAGAGCTTCTTTGTGCAATTTGTACTTCTAAGATCTAAGAAGATCTTTAATTTCATCTTCATGGTACAAGGATCTAATCCTTAATTCTGACGATGGAATTAAAGTGTCATTGCAGTAAGCATAAAAGATTGAGCACTAAAGTTATCATTACATGAATCTTCCAAAAATCAAGTTCTACTTATTTGCTCAACTTCGGGCTTAGGCCCGAGATGTCATTCTATCAAATAGAATAACTTCTCAATTCCCATTCTGAAAATTAAAGCCGTTTAAAGACATTTTCTCCCAGGATAATGTTTAAACGCTAATCTTTCAGTTATCTTGATTGCTATAGTCCAACTATCCAATCAACGATTTCAGGTACTATAGATTATAATGATTACTATAGTCTAACTATATAATTGTTGGTTTCTAAAATATGTCCCAAACAAAGATTAAGCATGTGAAATACTATAAATGAATATATATAAAAGACTTGAAGCATGGCGGAATCATACTTACAAAGCAATGTGATGAAGAAGATGATCAAATGGTGGAAGCTCCAAGTGTTGGAAGATTCGGCCAAGAGGAGGAAGAAGACTTGAAGCTCCAAGCTTTTGTATTCCAAGCTCTTTGATGGTTTCCCAATCACCTCTTTTGATCCCTTGCTTGTGCTAGCAAAAATGGAGAAATAGAAGATCAAATCTTCCTTGCCCTTGTCAATGGAGTTCTCGGCAATTTGAGAGAGAAGAGAGATTTTGTGTAAAGTCTTAATTGATCTTTTTTTTTACCAAAAATCAATTTATATTTATGTTATAATTTATTAAATAAATAATAAATCTATGACATAAACCATGCAATGGCTTAGAGTGTCAAACACTCAAACTCCATGCAAAGCCTTTGAGTGTAATGCACACTATCACCATGCAATGCCTTAGAGTGTTTTGTACACTATTAACATGCAATGCCTTATCAATAAAATAATGCATATAATGACAAGTGTCATGTGGGCCCCACACGTTCCCAATGAAAGTGGGCCCACGTCCACTCACGCGTTCGGGTTCGATATTTCCGAAATACCGAACTTGCGTCGCGACGTTAATTAAATCAGATTTAAATAAATAATCGCTCCTAGCGAAATTATTATTTACGTCGCTTACGAATTAATTCTAAATTAACTCGTATGCCCGAATTAAAATCTAATTTTAATTTCGCGTCGAAATCGAATTTCGATTATTATATCGAATACAATAATTTTATCGATTAATTCCAAATTAATCGTTCTCTCTCTAAATTAGGCACTTTATCCAAGATAAAGTTTCTCCGTAATTAATCCAAGATTAATTAAGTCCGAATCAAATATCATAGGTGAATCTTCAGGAAGCGACCCAAGAGATCTCCGGATATTTTGGCAGTAAGTAAATACGGTCGTCGGATAATCCGAACACGTACGTACCTCGTACTACGTCTTTACCGATTTCAAGACAAGGTTGGCTTCTAGCAAAGCGCCATGCCTACCCAATTCTCCAGAAATATTCTTATAGGAATATAAGATCTGTATCAGGCGTTGTATACCGTAGTATTGCGTACATCGATCCAGTATCGGATGATCACATGCTAGGCCTGGGGCTGGAGATGTGTCTGCCCCGTACGAACATATATCGGACATCAAGCAACTAATCTCTTTAAATCGGACAATCCTGACCTTGTCATATTGTCCCGACGGTTGCAACCTTTTATAGAGTACTAGTTCTGTGTCCTGCGTGATCATCACCTCCATATGTCTGAAGCGATACTTCCATCTTGACATCACATCCAGTACACTACGATTCTCGATAAACCCAGAAGAGGTGTACACAGAACCGGTTAAGGTCCTCAACCACCAAAACTAAAGTTTACCGATTGTCGCAAGTACTAGCGATGTAAGTCTCAGGTTAAGACCATATACACCTACCCTGATGCGGCCTCCCATAGACACGCAGACATACTACCAATGGGATTCCGCGGGGGTCTATCCAGAGCGAAGCTGTTTTCCGTACCATCGGTAAAAAACAACCTCCTATCGCACTTGCATAAGTATCCAATACTTAAATATATGAGAACTATGCCGTCGTGCCCTCACAACGTGCACAGCGTAATACTAGTCTATTCCGCATTATCGATGTCCAGTCTCGATAATACTACGACTAGGGATATTTAATGATTAAACCTTTGGGGACTGATACGTCTCATATCATTCTCAGTCCAGGTACTAATCATATGGACTTTCGCCATTTATAAGTCAAAGTAATAATATTACAAAACGGCAAAAGGCAATTTCATTATCACATAGTTAATTTTGTACAATAATACAATATCATTTACAAACAGTGACGCTATGGGACATAATGTCTAACAATCTCCCACTTGGCCTAGAGCCAGTCACTCAAGCATCTAATACCCGAACTATGTATGTGTCGTTCAAAAACTTGCTGTAGAACAGCTTTCGTCAGCGGATCTGCAATGTTGTCATCTGATGTGACCTTCTCGACTTTTACATCGCCACGATGTATAATCTCCCGAATCAGATGATAATGTCGAAGAACATGCTTGGACCGTTGATGAGACCTTGGTTCCTTAGTCTGTGCTATAGCCCCGTTATTGTCACAATACAATGGAACGGGCTCAGCTGCTAACGGAACTACTCCTAATCCGATTAGGAACTTTCGGATCCAAACTGCCTCCTTTGCTGCTTCAGATGCAGCGATGTACTCCGCTTCTGTTGTTGAATCGGCAACAGTATCTTGCTTGGAAGATTTCCAGCTCACTGCTCCGTTATTCAAGCAAAAAATGTACCCGGATTGCGACTTGTAGTCATCCTTGTCGGTTTGGAAACTTGCATCGGTATACCCAGATACCGCAAGTTCTCCACCTCCATAAATTAAGAAAGCATCCTTAGTTCGTTTAAGATACTTAAGGATATTCTTAACTGCTATCCAGTGACCTTCACCTGGATCAGCCTGATAGCGACTGCACATGCTCAAAGCATATGTGACATCAGGTCGTGTACATATCATGGCATACATGATCGATCCGACTGCCGAGGCGAACGGTATCCGACTCATGTTGTCACTCTCTACCTGAGTCTTAGGACACATGTCTTTAGACAGAGAGGTACCACGTACCATTGGAACCAGTCCCCTCTTGGATTGTTCCATGTTGAATCGCTTCAACACTTTATCAATGTATGTACTCTGGGAGAGTCCAAGCAGCTTTCTAGATCTATCCCGGTAGATCTTTATTCCAAGAATAAAGGCTGCTTTCCCAGATCTTTCATGGAGAATTTTAATGAAAGCCAAGCTTTCACCGACGTTAGCATGGGAATGTCATTGCCTATAAGCAATACGTCGTCGACATAAAGGACAA